>JAULBS010091794.1:16082-32649 GCA_032355785.1 Symmetromphalus regularis | reverse complement strand
AAACATGAGTGTCGGACAAAATGACCGACACAATTAACTTTGTGACTGTCAAATCTTCCAAAATGACAAATTTGTACCAGTCAATGTCCTCGACCAGTCACTTATTTCCAGGCTTGCTGTTATGAGGACAAACATTTCTAAAACGAGTCACTCCTACAAGGACAAACATTTATAATGCAAGCCTCTCACAGCTATGAAGATAAACATTACTATATTCAATTGTAGCACTGAGCTGATCAAACTGGAAGATTGGTGGCAAGAATGAGACAATATTTACAAGGCTCACAAATATACGTCACACCGATTGTCCACTTGTATTGATCCACACAAACCAAACATTAGTGTCCAACTGGCAGGCAGATATTTTAATCAAACGTTACATGCTTTTTCCTCAAGCTTTCATTATTCATTGTATACAGAATTTGATTTTTTGACATTTACTCTTCTTTGTAATTAATTGATTCCGGATCCAGTGTGTACAAAACAGGCAATATTTCATAATTAATCGAAGCTGAATGTGTAATGTCTTAGCAGACTTTTTAATACTGTTATTTTAACACTAGACATCATCATAACACACTGACTGTCCACTACAAGCACACCTATAGATGTAAGAGTACCAACATTTTATCTGACTATAAATAAATTCATATTAAAGCCATTTCTTTACCATAGCAAATTAAATGGTTCCAGCAATAGTGGCATCCCCTCAATAGCTTTATTGGCAATGGGAAGTAACAAACATGATATAATAATCTTTAAAAAAAAGTATGGGTTACTTTGAAATAAATTTCATGGTGAAGAAGTCACTTTGAATATACTGCATAAATTCAGAAACCACCATATTTTTTGTCAATCTGTCAAACAAAATATTACAGTACACCAAAATGAGTGTAAAATATCGAGAACAAGGACAAAATGAGGCACAGTCATTTTTGTGAGGATCACAGAGCATCGGTCTATACAGGTGAGAGGTCAGTCGAGGAGGTCGCGTGTGAACACATCGCAGTTCAACACCCAGCCGTCCATGAAGTCAGCTTAAATGCTATACTTGATGTCTCTTTCAGTTTGTTTGTTAAGCATGTCCACACCAATGCACACGAATGCCATGCAAATCAATCAATGTATCCCTTCCAAGAGATTATTGAATGCCCCGGGACAATACAGATGGTCTCTGACACACATTTATATCGATATTCATTCAAAGGGCAGCCATATTGCTTATGTAAATGCTCAGTGGGTAGCACATTAATGTTTGTATGATGGTGCTCGAATGTACACACTTAAAACCCTAACAAAGCTACTGCTTAACGTAGAAGCTGATCCCAAAACAATAGTGTCAAAACATTAAGCCCAAAGTAAACGAGAATAAAACTGTATCTGAAAACGTATCTAAATTTACCAATTTAATGAGTTAATATCTGGCAGACGCTGAATTGCAGCACATTCCAAGGGTGTATGAAAAACACATTGTTAAGTCATCAACATTTCTCCCATAGTTTGTCTGGCTAATGTACAGTGCATTACACATTGCTGGTGTTTCTACAGACCCACCATCCTGACTAGAACCTTCAGACGAACTAGCTTTTTTACTTATTGTATCCTGATCAGGTGACAATCCATTGTAAAAATAAAGAAATTAAACTGATTTAAATAGATAATAACCCTAGAAACACAGGATCTCCATTTAAACTGTAGCTCTCCATTTAAACATGTTCTGTTCCATTTTCTTTTAAAAAAAGGTCTGTGTTTTGACATTTATGATGTTTGATAACAGCAAGAAGGTAATGAAATATTTCAAATAACATGTACCCCAGAAATAGTAGTATGAATTTTGAATATAGCAATATACTAAAATTTGTTAAATAACATGTACCCCAAAAATCGTAATTACTTGACAGAGAGTTACCCACAAATATAACCCATTTCTTTTTATTTAATCTAGATCTGGACACCTGCACACCCAAGCTAAACTGAACGACGGATTCCATTGTGAATGGATGTCAAGAAGTCTGTGTTTCTGAGGAGAAATGGGTGTGTGTGTGACACAATCGACCTTGTTGTACCTCACAATGACTTACTGTTAGTACTCATACGTACATTCGATACAGCGTTATCGGACACTGCCGTTGCGCTAGTTTGCAGTATGTGCATGCGATATTTAGGCTTGCTGTGGTTTTCCTTGTAGCCTCGTGTATGTCCACATCTAGTAGAAACAGGGTTTGAAAGCAAACAAAACATTCCACCAATGAGCTCGTGGAAAGACGATAAAGAGTTACAACAGAATTTGTATTTGTTACATCAAAATAAAATTGATCGATCCTTCTCAGTGGACCCATTTGCAGTTTGGGCTATCTTCCGTTCCAACTAGTGGTTCACAACTGGTTCATCAAAGGCAGTGGTATGTTCTGTCCTATCTGTGGGACAGTGGATATAAAAGACGACCCCTTGCATCTTATCGGAAAAGAGTAGCCTATGTGGCAGCAGCAGGTTTCTTCTAAACATGTCAGAATAAGCATATGAATGACGTCCAATAGCTGATGATAAGATAAAAATCAATGTGCTCTAGAGTCTTCATTAAATAAAACAAACTTTACTTTTTTTTTTACAAAATCTTATAATAAAACTAATCAAAATGGTAACTGACAATGATTATCCAACAATTATTTTTCACCCATCACTTGATTCTTTTAAGATTCTTTTGAATAAGTTAGCAAAATCATTTTATTTACAAATATTTGTTTTCAATATATTTGTGTAATTAAACAGGTTATTAAACAAGTTGCCATTTATTATCAAATCTATATCCAAAGTAAAATAATTTTTCTTTGTCACGAGCTTTAGCGATGTCTTCTTTCTAATTGTGCAACAGTTTACAGAAACGCTATCCTATAATGTTATGGATGATGTTATGTTGAACTTATTCCAGTTTTAATGACGTCATTTGCACTTTTACAAAATTATAATGAGGTCATATTTAGTACAGTCAAGCTTATTGGTCATAACGGCCAGAGAGACCCAATGAAATGCCTTGTTAAACCAATGTATAATAATGCTCACTGAGAAATTATGAAAAATAATTCCCAGTTATGAGTGCCCGCTAGGATAATGAGGCAATTAAAAATTTCGAAAAACTACTTAAAAGCTTAAGAGGTACTTTTAAACCACATGCTGTGTTGGTGTAAGAGAATAAATGAAGATTATTCCAATGTTAATAATTATGAAAAACAATTTCCAATTATGAGTGCCCAGTAGGGTAATGATGCAATTAAAAATTAGGAAAAACTACTTAGAAACTTAAGAGATACTTTTAAACCACATGCTGTGTTGGTGTAAGAGAATAAATGAAGATTATTCCAATGTTAATATAAAATAAATAAGCCAATTATTTCTAAAGTGATGTTAACATTACCATCCTGCTGTCTCTCAACTACATTAGAAAACATCTTATTGTTAACAAACTCCAACCCATTAAACTGTCAGTCCTTGTCCTCCATGCAGTTAATGGTGTATTGTCCACCTCAACACAATTACTGATGTATCATCTTCCTCAACACAATTACTGCTATATCATCTTCAACAAGGGCTTGACTGTTAACAAGTGATCACTTAATGCATTAAGTTAAAAGCAACACGTTATCTTCAGTATTCATTATGTTACAGCTTGTTTGCAGAAGAATTTAATGACCATGTTACAAATAGTGACAGGACGTATTCTTTAGCTTCTTAAAGAGGTTTACAAATCTTAAAGGCGCTTTTTTTTTAATTGGGTATACATTTATGTATGTCTTTGTATTCAAGAAGTTAAGACTTTAGTATGCACCAAATTTTTAAATAATAAAAAAAAAAAAATAATAAAAAAAAAATAAACATATTAATTTGTAAAACATCAGCTATTGGATGTCAAACATTTGGTAATTGTGACTGCTGATCATCAGAGGAAAACAGCTATATTTTTTCCAATAATAGCAAAGGATCTTTTATAACTTATTTTTCCCACATACCATCTCTGATATACCAGTAATATATATATCACAGGTTGGGATGGGGAAACCAACCACAGAATGAGTCCAAAGAACCTCATAGAGCTTGATAAAACTGTAAACAGTACCAATGACACACAGAGCTTGATAATACTGTAAACATTGTACCGTAGCCAGATAAAGCTTGATAAAACTGTAAACAGTACCAATGATACAGAGCTTGATAAAACTGTAAACAGTACCAATGATACAGAGCTTGATAAAACGGTAAACGGTACCAATGATACAGAGCTTGATAAAACTGTAAACAGTACTAATCATACAGAGCTTGATAAAACTGTAAACAGTACCAACAATACACAGAGCTTGATAAAACTGTAAACATAATACCAGTGATACACAGAGCTTGATAAAACTGTAAACATAATGCCAGTGATACACATAGCTGCTCTAGAATAGAGAATACAGACCGAAGCATGTCCAGACATAACAATGTTACTGTTCCGTGTCTGCAGTATACGTACAAGTCATACTGGAAACAATCCAACAAATGCTGTCACACTGATGTTGTGATTGCTATGATGGTCATGGTGATGAAGATGATGATGGTCATGATGATGGTGACGATGATGATGGTGACGATGATGATGGCACTAATGATGACTTCATGTCGTATGGTTGACAAGGATTTAGCAGCTGCCAATGTTAATGTAGCATCCAAGAATGGTACAGGACATCTGTTGCTAGGGTGATCAAACTGGATTTTAAATACGGCTCAGTGAACATATACAAAGTCAAACACTATTAAAGAAAACAAAGCAAACTCAGTGATTTATGGTCCCCTTGACAAGATATTTTTTGTGAGCTCCTAAGTGTAGTTATAACATAGAAAGATATATTTAGCTTTCAAAACATAATCAATATCTGGTATGAACAATAAGAGGGATTTTAAAATGTTTAGAACAATAACTGATCAATTTTTAGAGTAGTTGTACGACAAATTTCAATTTACAGCACTGACATTTTAACATAATCACAGATTTTAACAAAGGTATATGTAACTGTGAGAAGGAAATAAAATATGCAATATGTCAAAGGGCAAAACACTTTAAATATATTTAGGCTAGTGTCCCCAGCAATCACAAACACTATATTTACATGCCATCTTTTATATAGATCTGTTGATTCTATGAAGTATTGAGCAGAAATCAATACAAAAACAGATGCAAGGAGAAGCATAATTCAATATGTCACCCATTTTTCTTAGAAAAATGAGAGAGAAACAAAAATTAAGATAATTTTAAAAGTGAAACTGAAAGTAAAAGCATGGGACACAAGCTGCATGTTATTATTGTCTATGTATGATATGGCTGGGATTGGTATCATATAGTCTGTATTCCTTTCACTAACCTAGAAAGTGTCAAAACCACTGTAGGTATGGCAAGTGAGCACTTGTTACTGCAGTCCATCATGGCAATCAGAATGCTTAATTTCATCTTCTTGTATAGCACTGATACTTCATTATCTTAAACAAGAGTCTCGATAGCACTGTTGTAATGTTACCCCCCGCCCCGACCCCACCCAGCCCCCACTCCCGATCAGCACTGTCAGACAACCATCTAGAGTCAGTGTGATATCTCAGGCAACAAAGTGTGCATAAAGAATCTTCATCTTTGTGTGTTCCTTCAACCAATGACTGAGAAAACATGGAGGACATCTCCAGTGTTACTATAGTTTCTGTGACGAAGATTGGGCAACACTTCGGCCTTCCTTGCAAGCTCAACAAGACTACTTGCCTGCCTGCCTGCATGCACATGAGCAGAGAAACAATCACATAATGAATGGTTCTACTTGCAGAGGTTTTGATCGAGAACCTCCTTCATGAGAGGTTGAATTCCCTCAGGATTGACCTTCAGCAAGACCTGTGAGTGTTCCTCATTGAGGTTACGAATGTCTGTCAACTTCATGAGCAGTTTTGGGTAGAGGCAGCGAACAAAATGAGCAGGGTACTTAGATTCGAGATAGCGCTGCAGCAGCAGGGCGTATTTGTCCTGCTCCTTTGCGACATACAGCTTGTCCGTGATACTTGGACGATCCGGTGAAAACAACGCAATCACCAGTAGCAGAATGAGAACAGTTTCATCCGCTTGTAAATCGACGGCAAGAGACTTGACAAATTTCATGTGTTCCTCGAATAGTCCTCCACCTTCTCCCATCCGTAGCTGCTCCTCCGTCATCGCATACTTCTCCTTGTCATACGGGTCCAGAAAGTGACCCTTTTCACGGTCAAAATTTATCACTGATCGAATGATAAGCAATTCGATGCTGCCACCTTTTAGTAAATTTATCTGGTCGGGCTGCGACAATGCTTTGAATGATTTTATCTTTTTGGACATGTCGATGACGCGTCGGACGCTGACTTCGGCAATGTTAACCAGGTCTGTCATGGACGGGTCGTCCCTGGAAATGTCGGATTCGATGGATATTTCCAGAGACTGACGATATGCTCCGACGAGCTCGTTTATATGCATCGACTCATCCTGCTCCAATGGTCGGACTCGTGTCTGTGAAGAACTGACATCTCCGATCTGCATCTTCACTTTGTCATAGTCACGGATCTTCCTGCAAACCAACAGTTAAACAAATTAAATTGCTTTATGTAGCAGCAGTATACCTAATCCAATACACACATCAATGATGTGTTCTAGATGTAGACAAGTCATACTTCAATTACTAAAATTTGGTAGAGTAAAATAATAAAATTTACATTCAGTTTTTTGTTAGTAGTATTTTCAAGATAATGGCCACAAAGAGTAAACATCAGTATTAATTCATCATTAGGATGTATGTGTGTTGTGTGTCTGTGTGTGTATACGACATTGTATATATATGTTTCTATGTGTTTCTATGTATGTATTTATGTATGTGTGTGCATGTGTAAATACATATATATGTGCATATGTGTGTATGTATATAAATGTATACATGTGTGTACAAGTATAAATGTATATATATATAAAATAAAATTTGAAGATTATCTTGAAAATGTAGATAGGCTATTTTACAGTGTAGATCAATTTGGAATTTTATTTGTTTTCTTTGCTTATGTCAAAAGTCAAAAAAAAAAGTTTCTCTTACGTAGTTTTGCAAGATTGGCAGATTGATAAATCAAGAAATAAAAAAAACAATGCCTGAAGCTCTTTTGCCCCACAAATAGAACACCACACAAAAGTCTTTGATATACATACACCATTTGTCTTGTCTTTTCTTTTTTTTCTTCAACTTTCCACAAATTTATTTCTTTACCGATTTAAAAACATTTTTCAGAAACAGGTAAGAAATGTTAAGAGACCTCAGAGGTGTTTGACCTAGAAATTCCGCACTCGTTCACCCTGTCCACCTTAAAAAAAGTTGCTAGCGAGACAAAAATAACCACATTGTACCTGTTTTCCTCAATTCGCTGCCGTTTCCTGACTTTTTCTTCTTCTGTCAAGATGTACTCTTTCCTCATCCCAATTTCAAAACACTTCCTCAGCCGACACCTCTTGCAGAAACGCCGATTTGAGACATCCATCTTACATTTCTCTTCATATGGACACTTGAAGTAGTCCTGCAAAACACAAAATTTCTCAGTAACATAACAGAAGTAATAAATGCACTCAAAAACCATTGTTTTCCATTTTTACTTCTTCTTCTTTCTTTTTTTACAGAATAAACACTGGAAGTGAGGAATACAAATTTATATTAATAGTCAAAACATCTATTAAAATCCCTTAAATATATTTGAATGAATGTTTTTGGAGATGGGAGGAGAAATCTAAAAATCTGCGTGTTTTTTTACAAATTGGAAATTGTGAAGAACTGTAAACAATTCCAAAAATACATGTATGTCCATTGGAATATTATGACCAATCACCATCACTTGATAATTAGAAATTAGACCACTGGACAGTGCAAGTGGCATACACCTACCCATTGAGCCTTATGAATACTCACTCTAAGTTTGAGCCAGTATTGAGTTTAAAAATCCAATACCTCAACTGAGATTTGACACCTGTGCAATGGTAAGGGCATACATTTAGCCTGCTCTGTGAATTAAATGTGTATTCCCTCTAATGTCTTTGTTATCTATTACTGTTATCATGGGCATGATACTCAACAGATTTAGAAAGTGCTGTGGTGCCTAAAAATAATCCATTTATTCCAGCTCATCTCAAATTACTTTAAACACGTGAACTGGAAAACAACATGACCCAAATGTCTAAAGGCATGTTCCCCAATTCATTAGTTAATTTTCTGCAACATGTTTAAACATTTGGGTAGAACTGCAAAGAGGATTTGTAAAAGTTAAATGATCAAGTCTCCAACTGTTCAAACAGTAGATTAGCGTAAATTGTAATATTCCCTTTTATTAATGCTTTTTTTTCATTTTATTTGCATAATGACACCACTAGAGTACATTGATTTATTAATATTCGGCTACTGGAAAAAGTAAAGTTTATTTTATTTAATGACGTCTCTAGAGCACATTGATTTTCATCTTATCATTGGCTATTTGATGTCAATCATATTTTTTTAGAAGAAACCCGTTTTGTCCACATTGGCTACTCTTTCTAATAATCAGCAAGAGGTCTTTTATATGGACTTTCCCTGACAGGGCAGCACACACCACAGCATTTGATGAACAAACTGCAAATGGGTCTATGGCTATTGGATGTCAAACATTTGGTAATTTTATCATGTAATTTAAACATAATTTGTACCCTTTCTTTCACAAATTCTATAACATTTCAGTCCTGCCCCATTTTAAAATACCCGCACACCACTGTGAACAATGAAATTGTCGGTTAAGACATTTGAACATACTATGAATAATATATACCGGCTCCATTGATGCACTGGTAAAACAATCAGATTCATGGCTGGTAGGTATTGGGATCAAATCTCAGTCAAGGTATGGGAATTTTAATCTCAGTATCGGCTACAACCCAGAGTGAAAGCATGGCAAGGCTCAATGGGTAGGTAAACCACTTACACCAACCAGTGGTCCACAACTGGTTTATCAAAAGTTGTGGTGTGTGCTATCCTGTCTGTAGGATAGTGCATATAAAATATTCCTTGTTGATTATCGATAAGAGTAATCGCATTAGTGTGGCGATAGAGGATTTAGTCTTTCCTACTAACACTAAAAACTGTCTGGACAGACAGCACAGGAAGTTGAGTTGTGTGCCTAAGACATCGTGCTGGAACCTCAATTGGAAAATAAATACAATGAACCGACCAACTGTGACTAATATTAACTACTCAATATCTGAGTCAGTGTTTGAGAAGAGAGATGAAATGCTAGTTTTAATGGACAACTATACACATACATTCATCTGATGTCTTCATAAAGTTCACACTTTCAACTCATTCCACTTGTTTGCATTCCGTTTTTTGGTGGGATTTTATGGTATTTCAATCATCATTGTAAACATGTTACTGGTAGCAAATGCATGAAATTGGAGTTTCCCAATCACTTGTTTTGAAGCAATAAAACTGTTTTCATTGTATGAAAAACTAAGTTATTAGCAAATATAAAAGAGCAGATACTTGTATCAATGCTGCACCAACATCTTGTTTTAAAATGTTGCAGTAAAATAGAGATTATAGTAAATCAAATGACATAAAATTATTTTTTAAACTTTATCTCAAGTGCCCTTGAAATTATTATTATATATTTTTGTACCAATTTTAATAAACAGTGCTGAATTTCATTTTTATAAACTTAATATAACAATACTTAAATTTCATTTTTATAGACTTTAGTAAAACAGTGCTTACATTTCATTTTCATAGACTAGGAAAACAGTTATAACTTTTCATTTTTATAGCCTTTAGTAAAATAATTCTTACATTTCAGTTTTATAGACAAGGAAAATTTAATATTTGACTTTTATAAACTTTAGTAAAACAATTTTGACATTTAATTTTTATAGACCAGTACAAAATCCTGACATTTCATTTTTTTTAATAAACTTGAGTAAAATAATGAAAAGATTTCATTATTATAGACTTTAGTAAAACAGATCATCCATCTTGGTTTTATAGAAGTTAGTAAAACAATTTTGACATTTCATTTTTATTAACTATAAACTACATTGACGCAAATGCCTAATACCCAAATTGACAATTTCTTTTTTTAGTACAAAAATGTTTTGCCAAATTGTTTTGCCTTGCTCTACTCAGCGATTAAGTTTTTTTGCCTCATTTAAAAAAAGAGTCTAGTTACGGCCATGACTATAGTAAAACAATTCTGAAATTTTTTATAGACTAGAAGAACAATGCTGACATTTGATTTTTATAGACTTTAGTAAAACAATTCTGACATTTTTATAGACTAGAAGAATGATGGTTACATTTGATTTTTAGACTTTAGTAAAACAATTCTGAAATTTTTTATAGACTAGAAGAACGATTTGATTTTATAGACTTTAGTAATGAAATGCTGACATCTCATTTTTACACAGTATTGATCTCTCGACACACTTTCTATTTACAATCTATTGCGGAAGAAATCAATCAGTGATGATGTGTCATAACCGATTGTTTTTTCATTCCATGGATTATTTAAAAGCATTGGCTAAAGCCGCTTTGAGCTAATTCCTATAATTGCTGTAAGCAAATGTAATTTCCCATTGGTTTTCTTTCACATGTAAATCACAAACAAAGCGTGCATGCTTCAACTAGCACACTTGCGTCACGCTAGAAACATCTTGCTTACTCCAGTTCCACAAAGTGTATTAACTTTTCAAGGACTTAGGATTTTCAAATATCATTACCATGGTTACAAAAAACAGAAAAAGTATTGATAGGATGTACGTTTAATGAAGTGCAGAATAGATAAACCGTTTCCCAATTGATTTCACGATGAAAATTATGAAGCTTTGCAGAGCGCGGCCCGTAACGTTGATAGGAATTTGACAGAACGTCAATTGTGATTATATACCCATCATGGTGAATTACAAAATTACAATAAGTAGCCTGATTTTAATTCCATAACCGCCATCATATCTTATTACTAGGCAAGCAATTAAAAGTGCTTCTCTACTCTTCTCCTAATGCTGATGATAAGTGGAAGTCAAATTGGAAATTCACTTGCCGAGCATTTCAATTAGTAAAATTACTATAATGAAGACGATATTGTTGGAGCATTTTCTTCCTCAAGGTGACTTTCTAATGTCTTTCAGAAGATAATTACATAACAGGACAATTCTTGAAGGTTAATCACGCTGTATTAATAGTAAAGTAAAATTCTGAATATCGTAATATGCTGTTTGTTAGTTTTCAAATTTCTTTTAGTTTATATTCGAAAAATAATGAATTTTATTTGTAGCTGGCTTAAACAGTATTTATTACTGGAACCAAAATGAATTTTTGCTTAATGAATATTAAAATATTGATGAGTATTTTATTATATTTTTCATAATATATTTAACTCTTTTGGCACCACAATACTTTTACATGACAACTGTGCCCACAAACAAATTATTTGAGACATTTTAGACATTGTTGATGTCAACATTATCGTAATTTTGTAATCGATCTTGTATGTCATTTTTGCTTCATTGTTAGCATAAGTATCCTAATTTTCAGACTCAGAATCATTAAATATGATTGACAAAACATGGTTTACATTTTTTATACCTGTTTTGAACTTTCCAAACATTTTCGAACTTATAGGAAAGAACAAATTTGATAAAAGTCACATAAAAACTACAATTGCTGCTAAAGGCTAGCCTAAGCTACTATAAATAGAATATAGGTCACTAAAAACCTAGCGGGAATTTCGTGAAACAATGAGATGCAACTCTATCTGTTTATATGTCGACTCAGGTCACCTGTGGCAATACAATCATGTTTATCGGGTTGACTTTAGTTACCTATGGCACGAAAAAAGTTAAGTGTGTGGTTAGACAGGATACAAAGTAAGTTTTTAAAAATTATCTAATTTAATATTAGCATGACAAAAAGTTAACTTCTGAACCACAATTTTTATATCATGAAACAGCGCATGCATTTTATCACCTTTCCATGACTTTTTCAATGTATTTTCTATAACCGTAACAAAGATTTAAAACAAATTCTCACCATAACCTCAATAAATAATAATTTATATTTTAAATTATGTAACAAGATATACATTTAAATTATGATATTTTATTTATAAAATCAATTTTTATTTTTTTACCATTATTATAAATGACCAGAGAGCCTCTGTGGTCCAGTGGTAGAACATTGGACTCTCAAGCTGAAATCTGAGGTTCAAAACCCATCGGAGGCTTGCATGCATTTGACTACATTGTATGTGTATGTGTCAAAATAACCAAATGTTTGGCATCCAATAGCCGATGATTAACATATCAATGTGGTTATTAAACAAAACAAACAAACAAAACAAATATTATAAATAACCAAAAAGTTACAGAGATTCCATATTCTATGATGTTCAATGACCCAAATCAAAATTCCATTACATTCTAAATATGGAAAATGATATTTGCAAATTCCAAGATTTCAGGATTTCTATAACCCATGCAAATCCTGTAAAACACAAAGGGATCATTTATTTTTGTCCTGTTACTATTCACAGCATTATTCAATACTAAACCTAAATTGTTAAAGAAAATTATTTATTACAGCTCAAAATAGTATTAAATTTATCAAATTTGAAAACCGCCACTATCCTGATGTTGAGTAAGTAGAAAAAAACATATCTTATTTTTATCAACTGCAATTTACATTTTATATACTGGTACACTTTTTAATAAAAAACTAGAGCAACACATAAAAACACAAAATGAAAAGAAAACTGGATATAATTATATAATCGTAGGTAAATATGAAAATAATTCAATCTTTATTGCTAAGTACATACACAGGCAGCTTGATAGGCAAACAGTTTTGATGGAAAGTGGTTGTTTTTCACTGCTAATGGCCGAGTTATTGTATAGACTGAAAATGCACACTAAATTCGTTTCTAAAGAATAATGCATTTTGCCTGTGGGTATAAAACATTTTGTTTTGAGAGTTTACAAAAAGTCAGAAGACAAACATTCACAAAGATTTAGTTTTAGCGTTTGTTGTTTAGAAATACCGGAAGAGCCCACAATGCATACGGTGTGGTGTTAATAACAGGGAATTGATTTGGGTAATATTCGTCAATAGTGCTGCGAGACGATATGACGACACGACGGCGATACCGTCAATAATATATTGACACATCTAACAGAAAGATGCTTCATAGGTGTTTGTAATGTCTAAACAAATATAACATTAGCGTGTAAGAGTAGGAAAACACACAAGTCATGTTAAGATATACGTTTAGGCCATTTTTAAAATTAATTGTTTTACAGGTTTTTCATCTAAAACCTGAGATATATGATTGTAATGTCTACACAAATATAACATTAGCGTGTAAGAGTAGGAAAACACACAAGTCATGTTAAGATATACGTTTAGGCCTTTTTAAAAATTAATTGTTTTACAGGTTTTTCATCTAAAACCTGAGACATGCTTGAAAAGGTTGAAATTTTCAAAATGATTTAACAAGGAAAATTAAGCAAACAATTATCTGTATGTTATAACGTATACAACCCCAGAAATCAAGAATATGTCCACTGCAAAATAAATGCTGCAGAGAAATAGTGTCCATGGCAATTTTAGCATAAAGTAGACTTTATTTTTAATAAGAAAAAAATACACATTGAAAAAAAAACATTTAGTCTGCAGCAAAAAAAGTTCTCCGCAGAGAATGAAAAGTACTGTAGCAATCTCCATGGCTTTGCCGGTTGCCACAGTAATTTTCAGGAGTTGATGTACATGGTAGTGCTACTGGATAAGGGCAGGGTTTTTAAAAGATTTTTTTGATGGAGGGGGATTAAATCTTCTAAAACTCCAGATATACTTTTATTCTAAAATTAAAGAAAATTAAAGATATAAATATTTACAAACTCTGTATCTTTTATTGAGACATACTAAGAAATTAATATTAACTTTAACCATGTCAATAGATGGTACTTGTAATATGTAAAATATTTTATTTTCACTCTGCACCACATCTGTTAAAAACTGTAAAAATTATTCCACTTTATGCAGATGTTCATTTAACAGATAAAACATGAAACTGAACACAGTGTTCTTTATGCAGGGATAGAAATTAATGCTTGCCCTCTCCACCGAGGTGAGTAAAAATTGCTGGGGGTGAGTAAATCCTTACTGATGTTAATCCCCAGGACCAGTAGATATTGTTTTCAATCTTGTATTGCGAATTTGTATTATTTTGAGATAGTAGCGGTCAGACTGTAATTTGCCCAAATGCACTCGCTGTACGTGCTAGCAGATGTTTAATCTCTCTCATACTTTCGGCTGGATTTAAAGGCTGGTTCTTTAAATCTCGGCTGGTTCTTTAAATCTCGATACTGGCTGACAGTTAGGGGTTGTCCACAATTATCGACATTTGTTTGGTATTCATACAGAGAGATTATAATTTTTAATATCCCTGTCTTTCACCTCAACTAGTACACACAATATCGAAACAGTAATGGTTAATTAAAAGGGGGGTGGGGGTGGATTAGTGATTATTCGTGGGGATGATTAACATTTTAAGGTTACTTGTCCCACAGGTGAGAGAAAATAATTTCTTAATTTCTACTCCTGCTTTATGACATTATCATAAATGACCAGCATAATATACTATACACTTCACGCACTGAGCATATTAGGGGAAACTATGTTCAATAATTAACAAGATGACAGACTCAAACAGTTGCACAGGAGATTTGGTCAATTTCCAATATATGAATTAAAAATGCCAATGTTGACCGACTCTCAGGGCATGCAGATGAAATAAGTTTTAAGAGTGAAATGAAGAAAGGACCATCTGTTTAAAAAAAACCATAGAACACTGTTTATTCAGCAGCTGTCAGCTGTTAAACTGTTAGCTACTCATGGTCTTCAGAGGAAACCAACTACAGTGACATTGACTACTCTTTCTGATTAGCAGCAATGAATCCATTGTATGTTCTCTCACAGACAGGACATCATATATCATAGCCTTTGGTACAATAGTAGCCTATTTTTTTTTTATAACACGGTAAGGGTTAAAAATATACATACAGCCCTCTTTTTAAATAAATAGACAACACAGGAACAGTTAAAAATGTATGTGGTACCACACTTTTTAAATACAAAGACAATATGGCAAGGGTTAAAAATATGCAAGTCATCCTACTTTTTAAACACGAAGTCAACACAGAATGGGTTAACAATATAACAGCCCTACTTTTTAAATACAAAGATAATACGGTAAGGGTTAAAAATATACGTGTTACCATACTTTTTAAATACAAAGATAGCATGACAAGGGTTAAAAATATGCATGTTCCCCTACTTTTTAAACATGAAGTCAACACAGAAAGGGTTAACAATATAACATACCCTACTTTTTAAATACAAAGATAATATGGTAATGGTTAAAAATATACCTTACCATACTTTTTAAATACAAAGATGGCATGACAAGGGTTAAAAATATGCATGTACCCCTACTTTTTAAATACAAAGATAATAGTTAAAAATATGCGTTACCATACTTTTTAAATACAATGATAGCATGGTAAGGGTTAAAAAAATATACGTTACCATACTTTTTAAATACAAAGATAGCATGACAAGGGTTAAAAATATACATATAGCAGTTCTGAAAGTCTTTTCTGATTTTCAACAAAGCTGTCAGGGCTATTTAAGATAAGATGTCCTGACATTTTTCAAAATTACCTTCCTATTTGAAGAGATCTCAACAGCTGAAAGAAATTCTTTTCCAATAAATGTACAGTTGATTCACTTATCTACTGTGATTCATGCATGTGCACTGACATCAGACTATGCACACTAAAAAAATACATATGCCATCAACTCCATTTATCAGTGGCCATTTTTTTTATTCTTGCTGTTATATCAAATTTTAAGGATCATGTTTGGGAAAAACAGAAGGGAATTGCCAAAGTTCAGTTTTGGTACATGAATACTGCATCAAGATAACCCAATTAAAATGTTTGCATTTCAGTGACATCCCCCCTCCCTTCCCTCCCCCAAGGGATAGAGAACGAGGAATAAAGTTTTTTTTAAAGACTTTTGAATTAAAAGAATAATTAAAAAAAAAGTTAGTTTTTTCAGTGACGGTACTAGTGCACTGGCAACTGAATGTCAGACATTTGCCAATTTTAACATAGTCATCAGAAGAAAATTGCAATATTTTTCTATTAGAAGCAAGGCATCTTTTATATGCAGTTCTCCACAGACAGGACTGCACATATCACAGCCTATGAGATACCAGATATGAAGCATTGGTTGGAATAGGAAAGAACCAATCAGAAAGTTAGTAGCCAAGGCAAGGGTGGAGACAGTCTATGTTTGTGGTGGTCAAGAAATGGAAAAAGCACAATTAATTTAGGAAATTATACTGGTTGAACGTGTACGTTGTTTTCTCTTGTAATTGGTATGAATGATAAATAATGATGATGTGTATGTTGTTTTCTCTTGTG
>JAULBS010091794.1:0-15982 GCA_032355785.1 Symmetromphalus regularis | reverse complement strand
ATGGGTATGAATGATAAATAATGATGATGTGTATGTTGTTTTCTCTTGTGATGGGTATGAATGATAAATAATGATGATGTGTATGTTGTTTTCTCTTGTGATGGGTATGAATGATAAATAATGATGACGTGTATGTTGTTTTCTCTTGTGATGGGTATGAATGACAAATAATGATGACGTGTATGTTGTTTTCTCTTGTGATGGGTATGAATGACAAATAATGATGACGTGTATACTGTTTTCAGTTACCACGGAGTGAATGATGCTGGTTTTACACGTATAGTTTTCATTTATCATATAGTGGATGATAAATCATTGTTATTAGATGTTTGTTCACTATCTGACTCAACATGTAGCCTCAAGGCATGCACTTAAATATATATATGTATATATAAAGCACTTTATAAGTCTAGACTTTACACTTAAAATGTACATTTAAAACTGCATTTAAATTATACTGATGTCGATATTTTACACTTAATTTAAGCACAATATATATATAACTGATAAGTAAACATTTTAAAAGCATGGTATATAACATCCTTTTTTAGAGACAAAAAAAAAATATCTACCAATAAACATTCTTATCAAGGCCCCAAAATGACCTTGACCTTAAATGTAGCTAACCTGACAGGTAATAGATTACAGGTGAGTGTTGAGTATCAGGTGAAGTCAGGTGATCACAGAACACCTGGAAAACTCCCCCCCCAGGCAATGTCTCTTCAGACTGCCACATCCATGCCCCGAAGCCGGCAGTGTACACCACAATATAGCACCATGCAATTTTGAACAAGCACTTTAACTAGTATTGCTCTCTGATGACGAAAATAAGGTTAATATGCTGCATGTTTACTCCCTCTGGATATGTAGTCAACTTTATCGTTATTTTGCTACGATTTTTCAAGGTTTTATTTAATGAGGTTAAAAAAAAGAAGAAGTGTTTTTTGTAATGACACCACTAATGCTCATTAATTTATTAATTGTCGGCTATTGGATGTCAAACATTTGGTAATTTGGCTACATGTTTCCATTAGCAACAAAAATCTTTAATCTGCTCTTTCCCACAGACAGGACATCACATACCATGACCTTTGATATACCAGTTGTTGGGAACTGGATGGGATGGGAGTAAACCCAATCAGAAAATGGGTTCACCAAGGGGGTTCATTTCTATGAGTATGGGTGGTTCCAGAACATACAGGGGTAACATGAAATTAATGTAAAAAAAATACATACATAAGCACACAAAATCACAACTCAAATTGCAATTCCTTAAAGACAATTAAAAATGAGACCACTTTTTTTTAATATAATTTTTGTTACAAACTCTAAATCAACTTGGCGGAAATGGAACACTTCATACCTCCAGTGCTGAAGAGCGAAAACAGAGTGCACTGAAAAATTGGACTTCGAAAATTTGCTGTCCCTCAAATTTTCAAAAACTGGAAGATCTGGCATCAGCCGTTATCAAAAACCGGAATTCCGGCACACAACTGGAACAGAAGCACCCATACATGTATATGAGTAACACATTTCAGATAATGCTTCACCAACTGAGCTAGATCCTGTCTTGTACACGAAGTCAATTCTAAGTTTGATTCAGAAACGCTTAAAGAAAATAATGTTTACTACGCTATGTAACTGTACATGAAATTAAGTCAAGTTGTCACACTATATAATTAAGATGTCACTTCAGGCTTTGTGTTGGGAGTCTATTTTTCTATTAATTCACTCGTCCATGACACAAATATCCTTTTTGTATGAAAGTACATTAACTGCTAATTAAAAAGCAGTTTCTTTTCAGAATAACCTACACATGAACAAAAATGTATGTGGGTCAACAAGTTAAACTTGTTTGCAGAAAGTTGAAATATTACATGAAATTATTTGATACTTTTACAAGCAAATTTAACTGAATTTAAAATGTTCACAAGCAAACCTGTACCATTGAGAAAACTGTTTTAAAAATACCATATTAAGTTTATCCACATTTTTCACCAAATGCAAAAGGATCTCCATACATGCCTTCATTAGCCTCAATTGTCTCAACCTGAAGACAGTGAATCAAAACCTATTGGAGGCTGGCTCGCACTTGAATTTCCGAATGTTTGACATCCAATAACCAATGATTAATAGATCAAAGACCTCTAGTGGTGTCATTAAACAAACAAATCATTAGGCAAATTTTAGACTATAACTACAAGATCACTAAATGGCTGGTCTTATAGATAAATTAATTATCTTTTAATTGTATTTCTCTTACAGAACTCTTTCTGTTTCACTTTGTATGTCTTACAACCGATCACACTACGTTTTGCTGAAAATGTCTTTAAAAAAACCAAAAACTGTCATTTCTGAACACGCATTACAGAGAATTTACTTAGAACAAAACAAAAAAACTCTCTTGACGAAAACAAAAATAATGTTTGCTGTTTGAAGCAAACAATGAAATCTGCTGGAATTTAGCCAAAATCAACTGACATCATCTTCACGATAGCTCCTCTAGTTAAACCGTGACCTTCCTACTATTTGGTGAGCTTCATGTGGACAAATATTTCCTTTGCTTAATCAATACCACGGCTCCCTGTATCTGAAGAAACATAAAACACTGCCGTGATCTTTCTGATTCACATTTACACTGTCTACTGTTTGTAGCTGCCAACAAACTCAATCTTTGATTCATTCAAACAACTGTTTGTAGTTGCTAGAAGATTAAATCACATAATCCATTATTAGTAGTTGCCAATGGATTTTGAATGATCTATTGTATGTAGTTGATAATGGATTTTGAATGGTATACTGTTTGAAGTAACCAATGAATTCTGAATGATCTGTTGTTTGTAGATTGTCAGTGGATTCTGAATTATCTTCCATTTATAGTTGCCAATGGAATTTGAATTATCTACTGTTTATAGTTGCCAATGAATTTTGAATTATCTATTGTTTGCAGTTAACAATGGATTTTGAATGATCTATTGTTTATAGTTGATAATGGATTTTGAATGGTCTATAGAACAAACTCAATGGCATTACAAAGGCTACTCTATTTGATAAGCAGCAAATGGTATGTTACAATGTATGTGCACATTTCCACACAACAGTAGCCACTGGATCTTATATATGTGTAGCTGCCATTGGGAGAAATCATAAAGTATATTCTTTATAGTTATTTTAAATTTTATGTTCGGTATTTTTATATATTTACTGTATGACCACTTAAAAGTGACCAAAAAACTTGAGAAGAAATAGACTTCGAATTGTGTTTACATTTGAATTATACATTATGTAATACATAAACTAAATCAATACTCATGGAGTGATTAAACGGGCTTACAAAACTTGAGAAAATGTCGCTCACTCTGTAAGTAGTTGAATTATTGATTAAAAATGAAGTTATAGAAAAGATATTGATAATCACAGGAAATGTCTCGACTAAAAGACAGACACAAAAGCAAAGAAAAATACTTTCATATTGTACAAGATCTCAATGCATTGTTCGCATGCCATTAAAAGTGGTAAGGAAAATAGTATTTGCAGATACCTGCATTAATATGGATTTAAGTGAAAATAAAGTTTGTTTTATTAAAAAAATACCTGTAGAGCATATTGATTTTGATCTTATCATCGGCTATTGAACGTCAATCATATGGTCATTCTGACATATTTATTAAGAGGAAACCCACTGCCACCACATAGGCTACTCTTTCCAATAAACAGCAATGTGTCTTTTATATATGCACCGTCCCACAGACAGGACAGCACATGCCACAATCTTTGATGAACCAATTGAAACGGAAAATAGCCCAAACTACAAATGGTTCCACTGAGAAAGATCGATCTGATGACCTACCATTTCACAGGTGGACACGCTACCATTTGAGCTACCTCCCACTGTACACCACTGATTACAAGACAATCACACAAATATGGAAAAAGGGGTTGAAAGTTTTTTTTAGCAGCACATTAATTACTGCCATGTATGGCCTTAAGATAAAAATTACACACAATGGAAAAAACAGCAGCCCTAATTTTTCATTCTACTAGAAACCGTTTGGATTTCTACAACTTTACTTAACGGGAATGCAAATTTTTCAAACATGCATGTATTTTATTTACAATATGCTATTTAAGTGGCATCAGAATGTAAAGCTAATAAATAACTACATAAATCCAACTCCTGCAATTAAGAAAATGTCCAAAGCAAAATATATGTTGTGGAGAAATAGTGTCCATGACATTTTCCAAGGCAATTTTTAATGTAAAGAACAATGCCAACTGCCACAGGTAATTTCAGGGGTTGTAAATCGTGAAATAATAATTCTTAATGCATGCTGCATGAATGCATATTTATTTAATAACCCCTTCCAGCATAAAACATAAATACCAGCTGCTGTCAGTCAAACCAATAGATGCTTTCTAACAATGGATTCTGGACTCAGTGTAAAAACCTAATTGGATTTCCATAATTTTCATTTACTGCAATATTACCAGAATTAAATTCCGGTATTCCCATTGAAAAACAAGCCCTGAATTTATTTATTTAATTACCCCCGCCCCCCACCCATACAAAAGTAAACATCTGGCAATGGGAGTCACACCGCGACTACTTCCAACCCCTTTCTCCAACATATACACATCTCTCCTCTAACATACATACACAAGCCCTGAAATTGCCAGCGAAAATTGGCAATGCTGTGGAGATGGCTGCACTTTTTATGCAGCAGCCTAAAAAAAAAATTCAAGATGGATTTTTTCTTATTATTAAAAATAAAGTATAGTTTATGCTAAAATTGCACTATTTAACCACACCATTTATTCTGCCATTAACATTTTCTTAATTGCAAGGGTTGTATACATAGAAAGCAATATTAAAACATGTATACAATATACTGACTTGAAACGAGTGAACAACTAAAACCATGGTTAAGATTCTTTATCGGGTATGAAAGCACTTTCAGAATGTTACCTGTTTTGTCATAATATTTATTCCACTTCCATTGGTTATACAAACAGAAGTAAAGGTTTCAATAAAGCAAAATTACACTGTTGTGTTTTTATTTTCCACAGACAGGAGAGCACACAACAGTCTTTTGTTTAGCAGTGAAGGACAACTGTCTGGAATGGTGAACTAAGTTTGACATGTTAACAAGAGAAAAGAAAAGATTGTTTAATGACACATCATCACATTAGTTACTTCGCAGCTGTTAGGTTCACAGAAATGTTTTTTTTAAAACCTCTTCAGCCACATTACTTCTGATTAGCAGCAAGGGTTCTTATAAATGCACTTTCAAGACAGCATATACCACAACCGGCCTCCGTGGCGCAGTGGTTAAGATATTGGACTCAAGGCTGGTAGGTACTGAGATCAAATCTCAGTCGAGGCATGGGATTTTTAATCTCAGTATCGCTCCAACCCAGAGTGAGTGCTCCTCAAGGCTCAGAGGGTAGGTGTATACCACTTACACCGACTAGTAGTCCACAACTGGTTTAACAAAGCCCATGGTAAGTGCTATTCTGTGGTATAGTCCATATAAAAGATCCCTTGCTGTTTATAGAAGAGCAGCGGGTTTCGTGTCTTCTACTAACATTAACCTCTGTCCTGGACAGACAGCTGAGTTGTGTGCCCAGCCCAGGACAGCATGCTTGAACCGTAATTGGATATAAGCACAAAAATAAATACAACCACCAGCATATACCACAGCCTTTAACAGGTATAAATCACTGGCTGGAACAAGAAACAGCCCAATGGGTCCAGTGAAGATGCTAATGTGATAATCCATTACTTCTCAAGCAAATAAGTGAGCCTCAATAGTCCAGTGGTAGAGGATCACTCTCAAGCTGAAGACAGTGGTTCAAAACCTGTTGGATGCTGACTCACACTGACTACGTGTCACAATTACCAAATATTTGACATCCAATAGCTGATAATTAATAACTCAATATGCTCTAGTGATGTCGTTAAACAGACCAACTCAAGAAAACAGATAAAGAGCCAATAACCATAATTATTGTTTTCAGACATAAGTTTAAACTCAGCCTTAAAACAGCACATCATAAGGAGGGCAGTGTTGGCCATAAAACGGCTATATTTTATACCAGTTCTACACTTCACCAACAGATTATAGCTCACACCAAAATACATTTTATTGAGCAGTAAGCCATCAAACATCCGAGGAATTACAGGCATGGTTACCCAGATATGAAATCTCTGTTAGAAAACTGCCCAGTTTATTGTTCAAGCCAACTGTGAACTGTTAGATCATACAGACTGCCCCTGAAAGAGGCGGTCATTAACGTGGATTAGCCTGTCCTCCACTGCACACGATCTCCAGAATAACAAACAATCACAGCTGACGTGCCTTACAGAATGTCACTCAATTACCTAAACGGTAACATGTCTGACTGTGAACCCGTTGGTCGTCGGATCGATCCTTCTCAGTGGACCAAATTGCAGTTTGGGCTATTTTCTGTTCCAACCAGTGATCCACAACTGGTTCATCAAAGGCCATGGTATGTGCTGTCCTGTCTGAGGGACAGTGCATATTAAAGACCCCTTGCTTTTCAGAAAAGAGTAGCCTATGTGGCGGCTGTGGGTTTCCTCTAAAGACATATGTCAGAATCTCTGAGTTGGAGCTGATATCGAGATTAAAAATCTAGCCCTGTCTATTGAATATGAGGCAAATTAAATGAAACCAACTACATGTACCCACGATACTAAGTAAGAACTTTTCTGCTATTTCTGCTATCCCCATCTACTGATTACTATTTTGATGGACCTGTTAGTCCATATTCATTAGAGAAAAAAACATGATAACCTACCAGTCCTTTAGGAGCATTCCTGCGGAAGAAAGCTTTACAAGATTCGCAAGAAATGGCATCAAAGTTGTATCCGAGGGCTCTGTCTCCACACACCCCACAGTACTTGTCTTCCTTGTTCTTGCGACCCTTTGCTGAAGACATCCCATCCGGCGACATCGTTTCCATCGACCGGTATGGATGGGAGACGGCCTCCATGCCATTGGAATCTTCGAAGCTGTGGAAGAAATAAAAGATCCTTAGAACTCGAGTCTGTTAATTAGAATATCAAATAAGCAGTCATCATCATGTTCAAAATGGCTTTAAGTACAATATGGAGTCCAAAGGATATTTGGGCAGTGTCATGACCATTAGAGTATGTTTATTATTACAATATGAAATCAATAGTCATCATCACATTCAAAATGTCTTCTTTGTACAAGATGAAGTCCAAAGGATACTCTGACAATGTCATGATTAAGATCACTTTGAAATCCATTATATAAAGAATTAAACAACATGCATACATTATACATGAGGTTGTCGGATCGATCCTTCTCGGTGGGCCCATTTGCAGTTTGGGCTATTTTCCGTTCCAACCAGTGGTCCATAACTAGTTCATCAAAGGTCATGGTATATGCTGTCCTGTCTGTGGACATTGCATATAAATGACCCCTTGCTGCTTATCAGAAAGAGTAGCCTATGTGGCAGCAGCGGGTTTCCTCTAAAATACATATGTCAGAATGACCATATGATTGACGTCCAATAACCGATTATAAAATACAAATCAATGTGTTCTAGAGGCGTCATTAAATAAAACAAACTTTATTTATTTCTGTAACAGAATACCAACAGATCAACATCTTTTACCTCTAGCATAGCCAGCATGAGGTAGACTAGGCACTTGCCTCGTCTGGAATTTCCACTTGGTTCAAGATCCCAGTGTCTGGATTTGCCTTCGCATTTTACCCTCTCTGGCAAACCCCCAGTTTACTATTATTACTAAGTTGCAGGCCCTGTGCACCACACAGTTACCCTTAAATACCCCTAAATTCAGCACTGACAACATACATGTACAAGCATGTCAGAGGAATTTATAATAGGTTGGAGTTATGGGGTTATTATTTTTGTTGTTTAACCACAACACTAGAGTACATTGAATAATGCATGTCTGCAGGGAGGTTTTTCGGGTGTCAAAACATTCTCATGCTCAGACTATTTTTTATTAATCTATTATCTCTAGGTCCTTGATGACAAATGGTATGTTATACATTATGGACAACCTCCACCCAACCTAGCAAAAATCTTTACACACTCACCTGATATTAGAATATTTTCAAAGCATTCCAGAACGAGTTATCATTAAAAAGAAATTACATAGACTAGTTGGAAATGCAGCTAGCCATCTGTATACATACATGTATATATTTAGATTTTGCAAACTTTAATTGGCCTATGAGCAGAGTAGCTGGCATGGATTGTCTAACCCATGTTAATTCTGTGCCATGATATGTATATGTTCACTTCAATATTATATTTTCCATGTTTTTAGTTCATGTATACACATATATAGATAAATTAAAGGAAATATACTGATACTAAAAATAATAACAATAAAGATGATTATGATAAACAAAACAAAAACTAATTCAATATATTACCGATTAGAAATAAATTTATTATAAATATTAGTTTCTTTTAAAAATTTAATAATGAGTTGTGGTAGAACTGAAATGATTTTACCACACCCGCACTATCAAATACATTAATTAGTTTTAGAGAAAATGTAAATTTACAGTAACTACAGTACACGTATGATATATTTTCTATAGTACAAGAAATAAAACCCTCTGTCACAACATACACATTATCTGTTTTTGGTAAAAATACATTTTATTTTTGTAACATTAAGGTTATTTCAAGAATCTAAGCTGCCCTTGCTTATTATCTTCACCTTACTACAAAATGCCAACACATTTTTGTAATTGAAAGTCTGTTTTCATCATGTTCTGTCTGTGCCTTGCAGCAATTTGTGATAAAATTACCTTGGCTTCCTAATTTAATGATGAATCTGTGAACATTGGACAAACTCAGATGATGATTGGTTGGTTGGGCAGAGTTACCCCCACTTTGTAAAGAACTCATCTGCCATATTCATTTCATTGTGAAAAAGTGTCAGTTTTGTAGTTCATGTTTCAGTGGGTAACATTTTAAATTATTATTTTACAAAGTAATGAAAAAAATGGAACAAAGAAAATTTTTGCTATTTCCAAAACTGTTATCTTTTTTCTCCTAGGTTTACACAAACTAAAGTAATCGACAAATATGCATGTATAAATAAGAAAAAAACAGACTATAGGATCAAACACCCTCAGTTGAATTATCTTTGGATTTTTGTCTCTCTCCGAGTCATCACCTAATGGCTGTGGCAAATCCTGTTCTGTCTGAGGGAAAGTGTTCATAAAAGATCCCCTTCTACTAATGGAATAAATATAGTAGTTGAATTATCTTTGGATCTTTTTCTCTCTCGGAGTCAGTGCCTAATGGCTGGTACATCAAAGGCTGTGACAAATCCTGTTTTGTCTGTGGGAAAGCGCACATAAAATGCATGTGCATGTATGTATCCCTTTCTGCTGATGGAAAAAATATAGCAGTTTTCCTCAGATGATTTGTGTCATGATTACCAAATGTTTGACATCCAACAGCTGATAATAAATCAAGGTATTCTAGTGTGGTCACACGAAATATGCCAAAAACCCAGTTTTTGGAATATTTACAGGCAAAAAACTTTTTCCCAATCAACAAACCTCACAAAGACAACAATTCTGCCAAAATTGTATCCAATTAGTGTTTTCTTACTTTATTGACAGTTTAGCAATATCATAAATATAGTTGTAGAACAAAGATAGTCGTAATAATAATGTTGTAGGGCCTAAACATATGCATAGATGATCTGTCCGTTTCTGGTTTGCATTAAATGGGGGTAAGTGCTAAAATGCAAAACGTAACAGGACATCTATTAAATTGATTTTATAGCTTATGAAACATCATATGTGAGTAGACCAAGCACCTACTCATTAATCACCCATGAAAAATCACACCGAAAACACAACTGTAATTAAAAAATATAACAAAACAACAAAGCATTTCGCATTTCGGTTTTAGCATATTCTTTCTATAAGCTAAAAAATCTCGTAATTGTAAAAATTGTACCAATGTTTTAAATTATATGATACATATATGTATGAGACACATCGTATCCACACTGGCATGATTTGTGCAGTTATCAGTGGATTTTTTTAGCTTACATAAAGACCTCAAATGAGGTTTTTCTTGTGTATTCAATATTTGTATATAAAATCTGTGTACTATTATCCTTTATTTACACAATCAATATTCATTTAAAATTTATGATGGTTTTTTAGCCTTTATAAAAAATAAACATGCACGAAAAGTACAAAACTATGGTAAAATCGATGAATGATACATAATTCAAAGTAATAATGTTATCAAAATTCAAACATGAGTGTGTCTAATACTTATATGTATCATATAATTCATAATACTGGTACGATTTTTACAATTATGAGGTTTTTTGGCTTACATAAATAACATGGCAAAAACCTAAAACTGTGAGAAAACTGAACAATGACCCGTATATGATATTGGAGGTTTGCTCAAACTTTACATATACTTGTCAAAATAACCAAATGATTGACATCCAATAACTAATGATTAATAAATCAATGTGCTCTAGAGGTGTCGTTAAACAATTTTTTTTTTTTAAAAACAAAAAAATGTCTGTGGGAAAGTGCACATAAAAGATCCCTTTCTGCTAGTTATAAAATATAACAGTTTTCCTCAGAAGACAACGTGACAAAATTTTACCAAACTTTTGATATCTAACAGCTGATAATAGATCAAAGTGTTCTAGCAATGTCATTAAACAAAAGCAATTTTTTTTTATTCCACTTCATGCTACAGTATACCGTACTCTATGTAGTCAGGCTAGAATACCATTTTTTTATTTTTGATACTGAATCACCGACCGTTGATTTACCTGGATCCACTTGACCAATTCTTTTATATACTCATGTTTGCTTAACCCACAGATACACATACTTTATCTAAATTAGGTACATGTGAACCAACAGCTATGAATGGTTACATGCTTTGTTATCTACTTGTTGGGTAAAGCTTCAGTGATTTGTAGATGGGTCAAAGATGAAAATATACATGATACCTAAATTGAAGCCAATCTGTCTCAGTGGTCCTGTGGTAAGACACTGGTCTATCAAGTGAAAGACTGTAGTTCAAAACCCGTCGAAGGCTGGCTCACATTTGACTATATGTTAAAATTTCCAAATTTTTTACATCAAATAACCAATGATTAATATATCAGTATGCTCCGGTGGTGTCATTAAAAATATATATATAATGAAGCCAATATGAACATGCCTTATGGCAAGTTCTTGCAAACTCATTACCTTAAACTGATGTAATAGAAATATCCTTTATATACTTTATTATAATTTTAAAAATAATTCCTTGCCTTGTGTACATTTTCTGAACTAGAAAGAAAAAAGTAAAGTTTGTTTAATTTAACGACGCCTCTAGATCACATCGATTTTTATCTTATCATTGGCTATTGGATGTCAATTTTAACAGTTGCATTCTGATAAATATTATAAGTTGTAGAAGCATCACGAGGGGTAAAATAAAACACACACAAAAAGCCATTCAGCCCAAGAGATTCTTCTACAATGAATTTATCTTGTCGACTGCAGGTATATTGTCAAGGCATGGCACATTTAAGTTAAATTAAAGTTTGTTTTTAGAGCACATTGAAGTTTGCCTCTAGAGCATATTGAATTTTATCTTATCAGCGGTTATTGGACGTCAATCATATGGTCATTCTGACATGTATTTAGAGGAAACCCGCTGCTGCCACTTTGGCTACTCTTTCCGATAAGCAGCAAGGGGTATTTTATATGCATCGTCCTATAGACAGGACTGCACATATCACAGCCTTTGATAAACCAGTTGTGGATCAGTGGTTGGAACAGAAAATAGCCCAAACTGAGGTCCACTGAGAAGGATCGAAATTATCAGAAATAAAAATAACCAATTTTGTTTAGCAAATATTTATTAGTAGCTAAATAATGTGATCACATGATATATAAATTAACATAATTAAATGTGATGACAGTGTACATGATATATAAATTAGCATAATTAATTAGTTCTATGTAAAAGATAGGTTGTAGTCATAGACTCAGGTGATGCTATTTAGTTCATGTATTTTCAGATGTACCTCATAATTAATCCATTTTATAGTAAATATTTTTTTTTAATTTAACGACACCTGCAGGGTTCCACCTAGCATCTGGAAGGGAGTCTTCCAGATTCTCAGGTTTTTATTTTGAGTCAAGCATTCAAAAATGAGTCGAGCATATTATTTCAATCACATAATTAACTGAATAACAGTCTTGTTTATATTACATACATATATTATATCCTTTATCCACTATTCTATGTTTATAATACTAATACATGTACATCCATTGTCTTTTCTTTTCATAAATAACAGGATTTTGTGTATTAAATCGACTGACGTTGGAAACATTTTGCGTCTACAATGATGCACACATTTTATTTAGGAGTATTTTAGCAAAATATTGCATTAAA
The DNA here is from genome assembly GCA_032355785.1 of Symmetromphalus regularis. Classification (NCBI taxonomy): domain Eukaryota; kingdom Metazoa; phylum Mollusca; class Gastropoda; order Neomphalida; family Neomphalidae; genus Symmetromphalus; species Symmetromphalus regularis. The sequence continues at coordinate 3,499 of JAULBS010091794.1, read as the reverse complement.
TACGCAGGATTCCTGCATCATGTGAAACCCTGCTCTTATCATCGGCTATTGGACGTCAATCATCGATAAGCAGCAAGGTGTCTTTTATATGCACTGTCCCACAGACAGGACAGCACATACTACAGCCTTTGATGAACTAGTTGTGGACCAGTGGTTGGAACAGAAAATAGCCCACACTGCAAATGGGTCCACTGTGAAAAATCGATCTGACGACCGACCCTCTTAACAGACTTTCTCACATCAAAACAATTCAGTTTAAAACAACCTCATAATTAATCCATTTAACAGATTTTCTCACATCAAAACAATTCAGTTTAAAACAACTGAAAAACACAAATTAATTAAATAACGAAATTCAAACAATGCACACATGAATTTACAAAATCTTTTTTCTTCAATTAATTGGGATTGTGAGTGACAGGAAATGCCCGGTCAGTTTGTTTATCAACCGAAGTGGCTGTCATGAATCCAGATACTGAAGATTTGTTACTGTCAGTCGGAGTGGTTGTGGTGAACGTAGATAATGAAGATTTGTTACTGTCAGTCGGAGTGGTTGTCGTGGATGTAGATAATGAAGATTTGTTAGTGTCAGTCAGAGAGGTTGACGTGGATGTAGATAATGAAGATTTGTTACTGTCAGTCAGAAAGGTTGATGTGGATGTAGATAATGAAGATTTGTTACTGTCAGTCAGTGAGGTTGACGTGGATGTAGATATTGAAGACTTGTTACTGTCAGTCAGAAAGGTTGATGTGGATGTAGATATTGAAGACTTGTTACTGGATAGGTTGAGTAGAGCTTGTGCGATCTCCTGCATGCCATCAGAGTGAGGCTGGAAAAGTAATGTATATCAGGGATTACCTGCATAAAGGATGCAATAAAATGTCTTCTGGACCCCCAAAATCAAATACCCTGCATCCCATGGGACTCTCATAAACATATCAAAACTGTCTTGGTTATATAATCGATTTGGTCATGAATAAACAATATTGGGTGGGGTGGAGGGTTATTGGGACATTTTAGTGCCATAAAAAATATTTTATTCAATATAAAAAAAATATTTAAAAATTCTTAATGAAAAACTGGTTTTCAGCAACTCTTGATTAAATTGTGCACCCTTAGATTTTAAGTTGGGACTATCAGAAAAGAAACAGGTGAGTCCAAGGGATCCCTCTTTTATAAAAGCCAGGTAAACCACTGTATCTGTATACCTATAGTGTGTGTAGGTTAAGCAAAGAGTAAAAAAAAAGTAAAGTTTGTTTCATTTAACGACACCTCTAGAGCACATTGATTTTTATCTTATCATCAGCTATTGGATGTCAATCACATAAAGTAAAGTTTGTTTTATTTAATGACGCCTCTAGAGCACATTGAAGTATTTAGAAAAAAAATGCTGCCACCACATAGGCTATTCTTTTCGATAAGCAGCAAGTGGTCTTTTGTTTCATCCCACATAATAGCACATACCACAGCCTTTGATAAACCAGTTGTGGACCACTGGCTGGAACGGAAAATAGACCAAACTGCAAAAGGATCCACTGAGAAAGATCGATCTGCCGACCGACCGGTTCACAGGTGGACAACGCTATCGTTTGAGCTACATCCCACTCCCGTTAAGCAAATAGAGGGCATGGAACTGAGGAGGTTCGATCCTATGACATAAGCACTTCAACAAATACTCTATCTAGATTTACCTAGCTACGTCAGCTTCAGAGAAATAAAATTCTTTACCCACCTCAACTTTAATTTCAGTAACTTTTTCTGAGTGTTCAGTCCGCTGCAAACAACTGAAAGAAAAAGAAGTTTGTTTTATTAAACGATGCCTCTAGAGCACATTGATTTTTTTCTCATCATCAGCTATTGGACGTCAATCATATAAAGTAAAGTTTGTTTTATTTAATGACGCCTCTAGAGCACATTGATTTTTTTCTCATCAGCTATTGGACATCAATCATATAAAGTAAAGTTTGTTTTATTAAATGACGCCTCTAGAGCACGTTGATTTTTATCTTATCAGCTATTGGACGTCACACATATGGTTATTCTGACATTTATTTAGAGGAAACCCACTGCTGCCACATAGGCCAATCATTCTGATAAGCACCAAGGGGTCTTTTATATGCACCATCTCACAGACAGAACAGCACTTACCATGACCTTTGATGAACCAGTTGTGGACCACTGGTTAGAACCATAAATCATTTAGAAACAAAGAAGTATGGTGTTTTGTAACTCACTGTCTTTACAAGAGTCACATAGGCTACTCTTTCTACATTGTATATGCAGCAAGGGACCTTTTATGTGCACATTCACACAGACAAGACAGTACATACCATGGCCTTTGGTTAACCAGTTTTACACCCACCCACTGAGCCTAGCAAAGTACTCACTCTGTGTTGGAGCTGGCATTGTGATACAAACAAATACATTGCCTCAACTGAGATTTGATACTAGTACCAACTACACATAAGTCCAACAGCTTAAAATAAAAATTAAATTTCCCTATCAATATATTTTGTTGATATTTTCAAGAAAATTATTTGAAAGGATAAAGAAAATTAATGGTATTTATTTAAATATTTGACACTATTAAAAAAAAGATTTTTACTGTATAGATAAGCTTTGGTTCCATACATGGTGTCAGAGGTCAAAAAAGTAATTTTACTTTCACTTTTCTAGTTTTTAGTAACAAATAATCCATTAATAAAATCATAAAAATAAAAGGCTATAGGTTATCACAGACAACCAGAACTGTTAAAATTAAGGACGAGAATGGCGATTGTGAAAAAAGTCAGAAAATCCAAGTATAAAGGTCTGTTGAAATGCGAAAATTGAGATTCCCCGCAAACACTATTCAACATAGGTGTCGCATTATTTCTCTTGAGAACTCTTCAGTGTTCACAGATACTTCCAAGTGATTATTCAGTAAATACAGTATAGGTAGCAGTTTGAGAAATCTGCTTTACATTCAGCACACAAGCTACGTAACCATTAAAAAGTCGAAATTCTGTGAATCCATGAAGAATTCTCATCCCCGTAAAACTGAAAATGGACAATTCTATATTGCTGATTACCTTCCTTTCTGTACCGTGCACTCGGGTTCTCTCCAGCAGTGGGCGGCCGGCGGATGACGAACATTCTTCAACTGGTCAGGGAAAGCTGGAGATCCCCAGTAGACAAAATCCTCCATCTTGTAGTTGCAGAGTGCTGACGGTGAATTGCCGACTCTTTGCTCAGATGACAAAACTGAAATAAAACATTAACTATACTGAAGTCCCCAATAGACAACATTTCCAGTTTGTTACTGAGTGCCAACTCTTTGCTAAGAAGACAAAACTGAAATAAAAAATTAACTATACTGAGATTTCCATCTTGTAGTTGCAGAGTGCTGAGGGTAAAGTGCCAACTCTTTGCTTAGACAAACAGGAAATAAAACATTAACTATACTGAGATTTCCATCTTGTAGATGAAGAGTGCTGAAGGTGAAGTGCCTACTCTTTG
>JAULBS010091783.1:0-17310 GCA_032355785.1 Symmetromphalus regularis | reverse complement strand
TGTGATTGTTATTGTTATGACAGTGTTTGTGTGTGTTTGTCTGTTTGTGTATGTGTGTGTGTGTGTGTGTGTGTGTGTGTGTGTGTGTGTGTATATATATATATATATATATCACACACACACACCCACACCCACCCCACCCCCCACACACACACGTACGCACGCATCTATATAACTAAACGTTATTATGTGGGAACAAATTCTATTAAATATCAAAATGTATTTTGTAGCACGAATGTCGCTTTATTAAAGAATACTAATACATTTTGGAATATAATTATGAGAACATTTATGCACCGACGTTAATTATATATTTATTATGTATTTGTAACTGTTGTCTAAATATATTGCACATACTGAAACAGGAGCGTTGGAACGAAATTCATATTGGGGTTGGGGTGGGGGCCCACTCCCGTTTCTGAACATGAGAATTTCCCAGTGAATAATTTAGCAATAAATAAGAATATATTTATGGGAATTATTGAGGGGGTGGGGGGAGTGGGGTGTCTGCAGCCTGACTCAAACGCCCCTGTGAAATCATGTGCTCATAAATCATTTTATGTGATCAGTGTAATTAAAGATCTGTTCTGTTCTGTTCTACTGAACAGCTTTGACTGTAATTAGATGTAGTCAATCAAGAAGAATTAATGTCACTTTCAGATTGCACAACACAGAATACTTTTATTTAATAAAGTGATATTTGTACTACAAAATAGATTTCTATATTTAATAACATTTGGTCTCACATAATAACGTTTAGGTATTATATGCAATGACAACTGTCACTGTCAGCACGTTAGCCAAGGGATTCTGATACAGCAACTGTTCGCGTCTTTTCTTTATTATATTTATTTGATCTACAACAAATGGAAACATACTCAATATAAAAAGTAACTATATCAATACTTACAATCTTTCCTGAAAAAAATCTTCACTTCATGTATCAAATCAATTTTTTTCAAATCCACCTCCCACCAAACGAATTTAGATCCATCTGGTTTTACGAAGACGCACATATCATATTTATCAGCGTACGTTTTACCATCCACAGCCTTCTCCGTCCAGTAACTAAAAGTATTTCCGTAAGTATGCTTCCCCTTAGCTATGTTTTCTGTAAAATATAACATTCAACATTTGTAATTAACAAACAATACAGGTACACGCGAAATAGAGCAATCAGTTCTCGTAATTAACAAAAAAGCAACCCAGAATCCAACGAAATGTAACGTTCATCTCTTTTATTAAAAAAAAACCAATAACTCAGAGATCAACGAAATATAAAGTTTTAACATTCGTAATTCATATTTACAAAGGTTATTTATTTTCTAAAAATATGCATTATATAGGGATACATATATATTTATAATTAACATAATACAATGTGCGTATTGTGGGGAATGGTGAAGAGAATCAATTGAGAACGGTTAATACATGGATAATAAAAATATGTAAAATAACAGAATACCTCATATACCAATAATGTCTGCTCTGTCAATGGTAGCAGTGGTTAAACATTTACTCAGTTTATTTAACTGTTTTATGTTATCGCTGGACAGTAGTTGTGTCATTTTAAATGTTGATGGTTTACTGTAATAGTAAGGTTTAATATGCATGTATTATCTCTTATGGAACTATAGAAAGGACATACTAAAACAAAGTGATTTTCGTCTTCTACTACATTTATATTACAGAGACTACAAATTCTATTATCCCTGCCAATATTGTGATATCTGCCCATTTCTATAGAGAGACTGTGGGCAGACAGTATCTATTTACTGAAAATGTTTATATTTCAGTGCAAACCTCTGCCAAAATTTGAAAAATCCTCCGAGTAAGATAAACATTTCAGGATATCATTTTTTAATGGCTATTTCGACATATATGTTTTTTGGCCAATTCTAAGACGGAGTGGTGGAAGCCATTTGTTGATCTGACATGGAATGACCCTGGAGACAATCATTATTAGCCATGGATTTGTATAAGAAACTCTTTGGAGAGACCAGTGAAACATAACGTTCAGCTCTCGTAATTAACAAACAACAACACAGGGACCAGCGAAACATAACGTTCAACTCTCGTAGTTAACAAACAACAACACAGGGACCAGTGAAATATTCTTTATTGGTTTATAAGTCACTGTCAAACAGTCCGTGGATCTTTCATTAACAGTTGCACCGGTCACGTCAGGTGCTTCTTTGGAGAAAGCCTCTGTAGAATAATGTTGGATTCGTGTTATTTAGACTATGATTATGATTATACAGGTATCCCCCTTCCTCATTCCAAGACACAAATAGTCAATACAAATTTATAGACTATTACTGGTCATACTATGGTTAATATAAATCTTTTATTAAAGAACCCAGTACATATAGCTAATGTACAAGAGTGTGTGTTTGTATGTGTTTGTATATGTATGTATGTGTTTGTATGTGTTTGTATGTGTATGTATGTGTTTGTATGTGTTTGTATGTGTTTGTATGTGTATGTATGTGTATGTATGTGTTTGTATGTGTTTGTATGTGTATGTATGTGTTTGTATGTGTATGTATGTGTTTGTATGTGTATGTATGTCTGTGTGTGTATGTGCATATTCGTATAATGTTGAGAAGTTTCATCTTGTAAATATAATGGAAACAGTACCATGGTCTTTGTTGTTAATTTGTCTCAAGTCAATATTTTGTATATACACGTTTTAATGTCATTGATATGTATATGTTAGAACAAAAAATGTATATATATGTTCAGGACCCTCAGTAGTTTGAGAAGTTGCAGGTTACAACAGTCGTGGTAGCCGGCGATCTTATATATATATAACGAAAAGGAGGCGGCGGCGGCAAAAGATGTTACAGGCGGCAATTTAAGGGCACCGTTTGTTAGGAAGAAAAGTTTTAAGTAACGTAGTGTGATCCCCAATAGGCAATGTTTACTTTTGTGCCAGGGAGTCGTTAGATAATGAATGAATGAATAAATAAAAATAAATTTAAAAAATAGAATCATAAAATGAAATTAAAAAACATAACAAGATAAGAAAGTGACTACAACTTGGATAAAATAGCTTACCTGTAGGAAATTGTTTGTTCAGAATCTTAAGTTGTTTCAAAAAGTTGTCTCCTAAATCTAACGAAAAAACATATCAATAACAGTTTGACGACAGCCCATCACTATATAATAAATGTTTAACAAACCATTACATAGAAAGTGTGGTTTGAGATCACATAATTATTTCTTCCTATGGAAAGTTACTACAGTATTTTCGTAGAATTAGGGACTTCACCGGAATAGTTTTTTGGTGTCTGGCCAATCAAGAGTTTAGAATTATAATTGGCTAGCCAATGAGAATTGTTGGGGGAAAATCCGTTCAGTTTGCTCTGTGGGAACTTCGCTTCAGTTTTTGGTCTTGACATATAAGTTTATTACTTTGTAGTGGTGTTTTCTTCTTTCTTTTCACTTGTGCTTGCTTTCAAGTCAGTAAACCTTATTTTTTAGTAATGTTGACGCTTAGGAAATGGTTGAAATTTTATTGTTCTATATATTGGGTTTAAATATTTATTCTGCCAAATAATAATTGCTATGGTTTGAACAGATAGAAAATTATCTGCATAGGTTGGGTTCGTATAAAAGGGGCATGCTTACCAAATTAGTAACCGGAACTAATGAAAAGGGTACCGTTTCACTATAATAGGGAGTAGTGTTCAGGGAGAGTGTAAACGCTTACCAAATTAGTTATAGAAACTGATGAAAAGGGTATTGTTTGACTACAATACGGAGTAGTTTATTTAAACTGCTCCCTATTATAGTCAAACAGTACCCTTTTCACTATAATAGGGAGTAGTGTTCAGGGAGAGAGAGTGTAAACGCTTACCAAATTAGTTATAGAAACTGATGAAAAGGCTACTGTTTGACTACAATACGGAGTTGTTTATTTAAATTACTCCCTATTATAGTCAAACAGTGGCCTTTAACTGTAAGCCTTCCTCATAATGACAGGGGTCACTCCGGTCACTCCGAGTTCGTTTGGACCCCTGACAAATATAGTTGTCAAAAACCTGGGCTGAGAAAACGTATTTTCATTGGAACCAAGCAAGCACTTGACGCTTGAACCTTTTTTTCACGATTTTTCCATGACAGAAACATGTTGACATTTCAATGTTTATAAATTTCTTACAATTTAATAACAATTTACCTCTATTTCCACGTTAATATTTTCACCCCAGTTCCATTTTGTTATTGAATTTAATGGGTTTTTTTTTAATAAATGAATTTCGAACTTCGACAAATGGCGGCCATTTGATCTAGATTACGGCGCAATCACGTCACAGTTAGTGTGTTACTTTTATTTATATCAACTGTTTTTTAAATTTCTCTTTCATGTGATAAATAAAATATCCCCAAAACATGCTATAGACTTTTACTGATGTTTGAAATAAAGAACTTTTATTTTTAATTTTTTTAATAATTTCATACGTGAGAATTACATACATTGCAGAATAGTCATATGTTTAAGAGTAATTCCATCAACAAGAGGTTTTTGCTCACGTCCGTAGACTTGCTGCTGGCATTTTAAAAATAAATGTAAATTGCTAAAAGTTAATTTCATGTTTTTTGTCAAATATATTTTATATCTCTTCGAATGAAATGTGCAATTCCATATCACACTCGTTGCACAAGCGTAACTCGTGAGATATGATTGCAAACGTCATTCGATGAGATATATATCATATTTGACAAACAAACATGAAATATCCTCTATATACGTTTGTGTATCATTGACTGGTATGTGTATATATTAGAAAAGAAATGTATATATTTTAGGAAGAAAAGTTGGAAGTAACAATAGTGTGACGCCCCCATTAGGCGATGCTTACAAAAGTACCAGGGTGTGGGATGGGGGGGGGGGAGTTGGGGTGTAGGACGTCGTTAGATAAATAAATGAAAGAATGAATAAATAAAATTAATGAAGAAATGAATGAATGAATGAATAAATAAAATTAGAATCATAAATTAAATTATAAAGATAAGAAAGTGATTAAAACTTGAGTAAATAGCTTACCGGGGAGCAAGAGATTTAACAGAATCTGAGATTTTTTCCGAAAGTCGTCTCCTAGATGTAGCAAAAAATATATCAATAACTGGTTAACGACAGCCCATCACTATATAATAAATGTTCAACACACCAACACTATGTAGTAAATGCGCAATGACACTCCAACACTATAGTAAATGTTTAAAAATACACCAACACTATGTAGTAAATCCTTAACAAGACCACAACACTAGTAAATGTTTAAAGACATCACAGCACTATGTAATAGTGACATACCAACACAAGTAAATGTTTAACGACACAGAAACACTAAGTAGAAAATAATTAAGTGGTTGAACTGTCGGACTCACGGGTGGTAGATACTGGGAACAAATGGCAGTCAAAGAATGGGATTTTTATTTAATCATAATACCGGCTCCAAACCAGTGTCAGTGCTCCACAGTGTGAGTGCAATTGGTTTTTGAAAGGCAGTGGTATGTACTATCCTGTCTGTGGGAAAGCACATATAAAAGATCCTTTGCTGCAAATCAGAAACATTAGTCTATGTTGCTGTAGCGGGTTTCATATAAAGATCACAAGTCGTAAAATACCACATGTCTAGACTAACACTTAATATTTTCTGAATAAACAACCTATCTATCTATACAGAACACACTAAATTCTTAAAAGCAGCATAGTAGTTCTGTTGCAGATATATAACTATTTTAAGCAGAACACTTATTTTCTTAAAAATATCTAAACGAAAGGTGTGCTTCGCATTGCTCAAATTAGCACGCTAAAGACTTGACCTTGACCGATGGTTAATACCTCTCCATTTGTATTTTGAATAGTGGGCAATAAAAACTGCTTACCAAATATTTGCACTTCACAGAAATCGAGCACTATTCCAGCAGGAGGATTTCCGCCATTATCGGTGGCTTGATAGAGAGTGACATACCTAGCCGTTTCATTGCAGGTCATACTAAAAACATCTCGAATATCCGACCCGTCCGGTTTGCCGATCACCTTACCACACAGAGATCCATTGTTAACCTGTTTAGGCCTTCTAGAGAGGTACACGTGTATACCGTTCCGCCTCCGTTTAACTGCATGTAAAAAATCCCAAATCCAATCAATTTTATTGACAATTCAAAAAAAGGTCTATAATCAAATTTATATATTATAACAAAACAAAACAAAGGCATTCGAAGTGGATATGTCAGCAGGTTCAATTCAATTCAATATTTTATTAATGTCTCATCTTTTAAAATAGAATAAAATAATAAATATGTTGAACGAAACTTCGTTTAGAGACGCTTTTTCGAGCTCAGCGTACGGCCTATCTGTTTTGTTCCGTTCTACTGGACAACTTTGACTGTAATTAGATGTAGTCAATCAAGAACAAATAATGTCACTTTCAGATTGCTCAACAACCAACAAAGAATACTTGTATTTAATAAAGTGATATTTGTACTACAAAATAGATTTTGATATTGTAACAAATCTGTTTATTTCCGGTACTATTTCCTTTTAATAATCTGATTGTTGCTTTTCTTTTTCAAATTTTTGTTTATTTCTTTTTGTTTTATTTAGTACTTGCTTTTCTAATATTAACCGCTTGTCTCACCCTTCGTGCACGTTACACCCTTCGTGCACGTTACTATTCAGTTTTGTGAATCAGATTGTAATTTTCGGAAAGATGTTTATAAATTATTAAATGTTGTGTGATTTTTCAATTAATAGTGAGCTTTGAAAGTTGGGAGTAATAATAAAACTAATTTAATAGTATATTTGTATTTTTGAGAACTATAGGGAAAAATAATTACTTAGAAGTTAGTTATTATACTTATATTGAATACGAGGTTATATTGCGGTCTTAGGGAGTTTCCACTAATTATCGGCTGTTTAAAAACAATCGGTGATTTCCCTTGTTTTTACAAAAGGATGTTAGGTAGAAATAGCCAATCATAAAAAAAATGTGTAAACAAATGAGCGATGCGATCTAAATTAATACTTTTGTAATTGTCAGTTGAGGTAACATGTAGTAATTTTTGTTATTGTGTATATGTGTGATTTTTTTTAATGTCTTTCTCTCTCGCTATTTATTTTCTTTAGATTTATTGTATAAACTGCCTGCAGTCAGATATTATTAATGTAACAGTGCAGTTTTAATTACAGAAAACTGTCAAAAAGGCTGTCATATTCTCATTACCGTAAAATTTAAGAAATATATTAAATTTATTTACATCTGGCTATTGAGAGTATTTTAAAAGATGTAAGAGCCTTTACGTTTCCTTCTGGAGTGGTTTTGTGAGGAAAATATTATTATTTTTTATTTAGTAAATTTATAAGCAATCTATGTTGGGAATATTTTGATTTCACTGATAAAGAAAAATATTTCAGGAAGTTAGTGGGATTGCGAATAAAGTTCATTTATTGTTTAAGTAATCCATGATGGGATTCCTATCATATTATGAACTAGAAATTGCGTAAACATGTCAACTGTATAAGGTTTTCATTTATTAGTAATTTTTCTTATTAAATTTAACTCTGAACAGAACTGTCACATAAATAAACACTGTGAACGAAATTTTCTTACGTGATCATTTTAGCTGTCAGAATTGGTAATGATTGATTATTTATACATGGTAGCTTGAAGTCTACAACCAACAGGGGTAGCCGAACATGGGAAAATTATTATGAAATTTGATTCTCACACCGGCCACTTCAGAGGCACATGTTGAGAAGGCAAAATTGTTACAATATTTAATAGCATTTGGTATCATATAATAATGTTTAGGTATTATATGCAATGACGTTTGTTACAACTGTCGTCAGCGCGTTAGCCAAGGGATTCTTATATGTCAAGAAACATGAACTATTATAAATATGGGTTTCTAGCTTAGAGCACTGGATGACTACGTTCTGTTAACATGTCTAGTTGTTGTCACTCATGTAACACTTTTTTACTATTATTATTAACTGTGAAGATTTTAATACAGCAACTTATATTCAATGTCTTGACTTCTATGTTATATTTATTTGATCTACAACAAATGGAAAAATAGGCAAGATAAAAAGTTACCATATCAATACGTACAATCTGTCCTGAAAAAGATCTTCACTTGATATATCAAGTCAACTTTTTTCATATCCACCTCCCACCAAACGGATTTAGATGCACCTGGTTTTATGTAGACGCACGTCATATTTATCACCACCTGTTTCACCATCCACTGCCTTCTCCGGAAAGTCACTGAAAGTAACGCTCACTGCCTTCTCCGAAGAGTTACTAAGAGTACTTCCATAAGCATGCTTCCTCTCAGCTATGTTTTCTGTAAAATATAACATTCACCATTTGTAATTAACAAACAACAATACAGGTACAAAAGAAATAGAGCGTTCAGTTCTCGTAATTAACAAAAAGCAACACAGGATCCAACGAAATGTAACGTTCATCTCTTGTATTAAAAAAAAACAATTACTCAGAGATCAACGAAATGCAACGTTCATCTCTTGTATTAAAACAAAAACCCACTAACTCAGAGATCAACGAAATGTAACATTCATCTCTTGTATTAAAAAAAACCCAGTAACTCAGATCAACGAAATGTAACGTTTATCTCTTGTATTAAAATAAAAAAAACGAGTAACTCAGAGATCAACGAAATGTAACGTCCATCTCTTGTATTAAAAAAAACCCAAGTAACTCAGAGATCAACGAAATGTAACGTTCATCTCTTGTATTAAAAAAAACCCACCTAGTAACTCTGTGATCAACGAAATATAAAATTCACCATTCGTGATAAATGTTTACAAAGGTTATTTATTTGCTAAAAATATGCATTATATAGCGATACATATATATGTTTATAATTAACATAATATAATGTGCATATTGTGGGGAATGGTGAACAGAATCAATAGTAAAAGGTTAATAGAAAGCCTCTGTAGAATAATGTTGGATTCGTGTTATTTAGACCATAATTATGATGATACAGAGATCCCTCCCTCCCCATTCCAAGGCACAAACAAGTATATATATCTGCTATTACTGGTCATACTATGGTTAATATAAATATTTTATTTAAAAATCAGTGCATAGAGCCGATATACAAGTGTGTGTGTTTTATGTGTGTTTGTCTGTGTGTATTTAGTTGGGTGTTTGTATGTGTATATTCGTATATTGTTGACAATTTTCATCTTGTAAATATAATGGAAACAGTACCATGGTCTTAGTTGTTAATCTGTTTCAAGTCAATATATTGTATATATACGTTTTAATATCACTGATTTGTATGTGTATATGTTAGAAAAGAAATGTATGTATATGTAATGTTAGGAAGAGAAGTTGGACGTAACTGCAGTATGACCTCAACAGGCAATGTTTACTTTTATTCTAGGGAGTCCTTAGATAAATGAATTAATGAACAAATAAATAAAAATAGAAATAGAATAATAAAATAAAATTATAAGAAATAAAAAGATAAGAAAGTGACTAAAACTTGAGTAAATATCTTACCTGGGGGCAACAGATTCTTCAGAATCTTAAGTTGTTTCTGGTATTGGGCACCTAAATGTAAAGAAAAATATATCAATAAATGCTTAACGACATTTAGCTACATACCAACACAAGTATAAAGACACAGTAACACTAAGTGGTTATAAATGATTAAGTGGTTGTACCGTCGAACTCACGGGTGATAGGTATTGGGAACAAATGGCAGTCAAAAAATTGGATTTTTATCATGATACCGGCTCCAAACCAATGTGTGCTCCACAGTGAGTACAATTGGTTTTTGAAAGGCTGCGGTATGTACTCTCCTGTTTGTGGAAAAGCACATATAAAAGATCTCTTGCTGCTAATCAGTAATATTAGTCTATGTTGCTGTAGCGGGTTTCCTATAAAGACCTCGAGTCGCAAAACACCACGTCTAACAGGGTTTCACATGACGCAGTAATCATGCGTATTTGATGCAATATTTTGCTAAAATACTTCTAAATAAAATATATGTGTGTCATGATTGATACAAAATAGTTCCGTTAGTCGACTTTAACTTTTTTTAAATACACAAAAACCTATTATTTATGAGAAGAAGAAACAATGGATATACATGCATAAGTATTATAAAGAGTAGATGGATATTCGTGTATAAGTATTTTAAATAGTAGATAATGGATGTAATATATGCATGTAATATAATCAAGACAGTTATTCAATTATGTAATTGAAATAATATGTCACAAGGGGCTCCCATTTTTGAATGCTTGACTCCCAAAATAACATTTTTACGCTGTTGCTGAGTATTTCAGTCTCCTTTATGAACTCACTGAATGATCTTTACGCTGTTGCTGGCTATTCTACTCTCCTTGAGGAACTACCTCAAGTATCATTACGCTGTTTTGAATATTTCAATCTCCTTGTGGAACTCCTTCAAAGATCTTTACACTGTTGATTAGTATTCCAGTCTCCATGAGGGATTCCCTCAATAATCTTTATGCTGTTTTGAGTATGTCAATGCCCTTGTGGAACTCCCTAAAATATATTTTCACTGTTGATGAGGATTACAATGTGCTTCAGAAACTCCCTCAATGATCTTTACGCTGTTGATGAGGATTTCGGTATCCTTAAGGAACTCCCTCAATGATATTTACGCTGTTGATGAGGATTCCATTCTCCTTGAGGAACTCTCTCAAAGATCTTCACGCTGTTGATGAGTATTCCAGTTTTCTTGAGGATCTCCCTCAGTGATATTTACGCTATTGCTGAGTATTTCAGTCTCTTTATAGAACTCTCTTAATGATCTTTAAACTATTGTTGAGCATTCCAGTCTCCTTGAGGGACTCCCTCAATGATCTTTATGCTATTGTTGAGTATTCCCGTCTCCTTGAGGGACTCTCTCAATGATCTTTATGCTGCTGTTACATATTCCAGTCTCCTTGAGGGACTCTCTCAGTGATCTTTATGCTTTGTTGCAGTCTTCCAGTCTCCTTGAGGGACTCCCTCAATGATCTTTATGCTATTATTGGGTATTCCAGTCTACTTGAGGGACCCCCTCAATGATCGTTATGCTGTTGTTACATATTCCAGTCTCCTTGAGGGACTCTATCAATGATTTTTATGCTTTGTTGCAGTCTTCCAGTCTACTTGAGGGACTCCCTCAATGATCTTTACGCTGTTGATGGGGATCATATTCTGCTTGACATAATCCACTTGTACAAATAAACTTCATTTCGCGACACTCAGTCCATCCTCTAGCACGCCCTGTATTATTATTTTAAACGATTCTCTATAAGTTTTCATTGTATTTATTATTATAATTATTATTATCATTAGTGATCCTAACTGTTTAACATAAAAAAAAACACCAAAAAACCCAGTTAAATATAAACAAATTAGTTTGCTTTTTTATTTAGGGAATAATATCTGGCTTATGTTTCTGCACTTAACTTGTTTAAACATAAAATGAGAATGTTTTTAACACCATTTATACAAGACAAGGTTGCTTTTTACTGTATTTGTTTTATTGTAGTTGTTGAATGTTTTTAGAGGGGGCTATATTTTAATTATTATTTATATTTATTTGTCCATCTGTCTTTCTTTATTTTAGGACATGCATTGGGAATGGTAAAACAATGTTTTTTTCTCAACTTGACACCAAATAGACTAAGGGAGTTTTGTGAAAACAGCCTTCAGCTGTGAATGCAAAATTGCTGTGCGTGATGAGGGGAGGGAGGGGCAGACACATACCTCGATAAGACCGATTATTTCTTTTCACTAGCTTGTTTAACTCGTATGTTAGGTTTCCGCTTAGATTCCCGCCTGTCTCCCCGGGGGCCAGTTCATGCGGTTCCTCCATAACATTACTGAAAATGTAATGAACAGAAAGGTAAAGCAGAAGAGCTACAGACATATTGCAATATGTTAGAACTGTATACAGTACAAACCAGCGACATGCTAGCTTCTGTTTCGCGTCTACTTTTATACATTTGTTTTCATTATGCAAATTCACACCATCAATCAATAATACTAACGCCTGACATTTTTCAAAATCTGTTTCTTTGGTGGGTCAGGGGTACGAACGCGCGTGCGTGCCTGTGTGCATCCGTGTCCATGTATGCCTGTGTGTGTTAGAGTGGGTGGGTGTATGTATGGGTCCTGATTGTAGGCGGGAGGGGGGTATATGGACCATGCCACCCTTAATCACTCCTTTTATCCCCACCACCTTTTTATTTTCCTGTCTTAAAATTAACATTCATAAAGTCAGTGGGTCTTTCCCACCTCCAATATGAAATCATGACGACACCAATGCAATGACATATATATGTATGTGGAACACATTTTGAAATGATCACATTCCAAATAAACATTGGTTGGTTGCACTTATTTTCGTGCTCATATTCAATTAAGGATCAAGCACGCTGTCCTGCATACACAATTCAGCTTCCTGTACTGTTTGTCCAGGACAGAGGTTAATGTTAGTAGAAGAGACGAAACACGCTGCCGCTACACTAATATGGCTACTCGTATCGATAAGAATCTTTTATATGCAGTATTCAATAGACATGATAGCACATACCATAGACTGGTGTAAGTGGCAAACACCTACCCACTGAACCTTGTGGTACTCTCATTCTAGGTTGGATGAGAAACGCTGATCACTTACAGGGTTTTAAATGTCGAACAAAGTTATTTTCAAATTCGTTTTTCCCTTCAGGTGTTAATTTATGGAATAATTTATCTGTAAGTACTAGAAACGCTTCATCAATAAGTTCTTTTAAAAATATATAAATGTAAATAAAACTAAAGTCCCATATTATTTTTTACACCAATTATAGAAGACCAGAAATATTACACTCTCAACTTCATATGAATATTAACGATCTAAATGGACATAAATTTACACGTTTTATCTCGGACAATCCAGTGTGTGCCTGTGGCCATCCTATTGAAAATTCTGATCACTTCTTACTCCAATGTCCCTTGTATGATAGGCAATGTATTAAACTGCTATCTGCCTACTCACATTTCAACTTCACAATGGTAATTCACATTTTAACTATCAAGAAAATGCTGTCATGTTCGAAATGGGTAGAATTTCTGATTTATCAATATGCTAACGATACTACCTTCATCTTAGATGAATCCTCAGATTCCATGTACAACACACTCGCTACATTAGCTTTCTTGGTCTAGTTTGAAACTAAATTATTCAAAACAAAGATCATATGGATAGGCAATATTCAAAAGAAGTGTTTCATCACGCTAGATGGAAGCTGGAATGGGGTTCATCCAAATTTACTCTATTGGGTATTAAATTTATAAGATAAGATTTAGAATAATTTCGAGCCAAAAATAAAAGAAATGGAAATTGTACTAAAAGAGCGAAAACTTAACATTATGATGCAGACTCACAGTTATATTAAAATCATTAATCATACCAAAAATAACAATTTATTCATTTCACTACCAAATCCGTCAGAACAGTTAGTTGATAAGTTAAATCAACGATTTTACCCATTTATATGGAAAAATAAACATGATAAAGTAAAACGAGAAGTTATAATTCAGGACTATAAAAACGGGGGTCTAAAAATGATTAAATTATCTACTTTTATAACATCTTTATTCCTTAAGTAATGGTATATTAAGCTCAGGAATGCTTTAATATAATTTTTTGACCATGAAAACATGGGATTAGACACCAAGATCATGGTAATCGGGGAACTTGGGGCCGTTTTATGAACAAAAACGATATTTGTGGCGGCCATACTGAATTTTAAATTTTTAGTTTGGAGGGAACCTTTGGAGTAATGTCATGCTTACCGCAATTTTTGGAATCAGCACATTAAGAAAACTCCTAGGACAAAGTTCCATGCTTCTTTCCAGAAGTACACACCCAAGTTACAAGCCTATGTGGCTAAATAAATATGTCAGAATGACCATATGATTGACGTCCAATAAGCGATGATAAGATAAATAAAATCAATGTGCTCTAGAGGCGTTGTTAAACTTTACTTTTCTTCTTTTTATTAGCATATCGACGTGACATACCCGCCCACCCTTTCTCACGCATTCTCCATTACATAATATACATTTGATAATTATAAATTATGTGTCAATTTAAATAATAATTATATTTGAAATGTAATACAGTGAAGATGTTATTAAATATGCATGAATTATTCCTAAAAAGTAAATGAGACGAGAATGAATATTGTTTAAACCGAAACCGAGCACTCATAGTGGAACACAATTCACGAAATAATTGACATTTTATCAGATATGTTGGTTAATAATGTTCAACTATGTCGTTGGATAAACAATTAATAATTATAACATTTGAAATGTAATATAGTGTAGATGTTATGAAATATGCATGAATTATTCCCAAACCGTAAATTAAATAATAATTATATTTGAAATATAATGTACTAAAATTTAACAAGCGCAAAGGAAATGAATGTTTACCATTTTACAGGGTTCCAAATTAAGGCTAGATACATTAATTCCTACTTACTGTTTGGGAATTTAATAATCATCACCCCACACACCCCACTCCAACCACCCACCGATACCGCATAACCCTACTTCTACAGAATGGCAGTATAAGCGGATTCATACACACGCATTCAAACACACTGCCGCTCGTTTAAACGCATATTCCCACGGAAGTGAAACTTTATCACATGAAACAAATTATAACGTGAAACTTTAACACGTGAAACCAATTATAAAGTGAAACTTTTATCATGTGAAACCAATTATAATGTGAAACTTTATCACGTGAAACCAATTATAAAGTGAAACTTTTATCACGTGAAACCAACTATAAAGTGAAAATTTTATCACGTGAAACGACAAAAAAACATTGTGTGGCCTTAATACGCTTTCATACATATGTAGTCAGATGTCAGAAAATTTTACGTTTCTATTTTGTTTCTTTATTATTATTATTAATACACAATAACACATTTATCTGAAATCGATAAATAAAATAACCTGCGTGGTGTGGGTTGCCCATTGCAAGTCGGTGAAATTATGATTTTTTAAATTATGCATTTTATGCAAGTAATGGAATATTACTACTTACACCGACCAATGCTCCACAACATTTTTTTTATCAAATGCCGTGGAAACTGATATTCTGTCTGTTTGATAGTGCATATAAAAGATTCTTTATCGATAAGAGTAGCCACATTACTGTGGTGGCAACCGGTTTTGTCTCTCCTACAAACACCACAGGAAGTTGAGTTGTGTGTGCAGGACATCGTGCTTGAACCTTAATTGGTTATAAGGACGAAAATAAGTATTTGTTTATGTTATATCAACGTTTATATATGTGTGTGTGTCATTGCATTGGCGTAGTTATGATTTTATATTGGAGGCTGAGAGGACCACAGAATTTATATTTTATGAGTGTTATTTCTAAGACAGGGAAATAAAAAAGGTGGTGGGAATACAAGGTGCGATTAAGTGTGCCTTGGGGCACATGCTCCCTCCCATCTGCAATTAAACATGTATAAGTGCGTACCCAGGACCCATCCATCCACCCACCCACATTCGCACGCAACCACAAACAAACAAACCCACCAAAGAAACAGATTTTTAACATGTTATGCCTTAGGATAATGGATTGAAGGTGGGAATTTGAATAATGAAAACCACGCCTATAATATTGACGTGAATTAAAAAAAACGTCTAGAGTCAGCTTTACATAGCATGTTGCTGGTTTGTACCAACTGTTTAAACAGTTAGCAATATGTTTACAGCCCTTCTGCTTTGTCTTTTTGTCCAGTACTTCTTCAGAAATGCTATTGAGGGAGTGCCAGACCAGAAACCTAGCGAAACGCTGACATACAACAAAACAATTCCGCAAGATGCCAATTTAGGTAGGTGTGTTTGTCTTTCCCCCGTCACCTCTTATAATACTTGCATTCACAACTGAAGGTTGTTTTGATAAAACTCGGTTAGTCAATTAATTTTGATGTCATGTTGAGAAAGAAACATTGTTTTACTATTCTCAATACATGTCTTAAAATAAATAAATAAATAAATAAGCAAATAAAATAATAAAGAAAGAAATAATTGGTTTTAGCTCTCCCCCTCCCAACAACTACAACAACAACAACAACAACAACACAAACAAACAAATAAACAGCGAAATACAACCTTTTAGTATAAATGGTGATACAAAAAATTCCCATTTCATGTTTAAACACCTTACGTATGTGCAGAAACACGCCAGAAATGTTTCGCTAAATGAAAACAAAAAAAACTATTTTGTTTGTATTTAACTGTTCTTTACCTTAGGATCACTAATAATGAAAATAATAATAATAAAAATAATAATAATAACAATAACAACAACAATAATAAATAAACAAATAAATAAATAATAATTTTACCAATTTAGCTAAATCCTTTTGTCTTCAATTACAGTTGTTACGAATACTTAAAGTGTATATTTCTATATCAAAATATTCAGTTAAATATTAATTGCATTATTTATGCTGCTCAGTATAGTAATAAAATAAACAAATACATAAATGACTTAATAAATCCAATAATGAAAAAATGTATGTATGCATGAGTGAATGAATGAATGCTATAAAGCAGAATATCATAAATGTAGTTAACTAGCTATTTTGATAAAAACGAAGCAAAGAAAATATATAATCGTTTAAAATATAATTATAATATACAGGACATGTTAGAGAATAGGTTGAGTACTACGAAATGAAGTTTATTTGTACAAGTGGATGATGAACTACCTCTATGTCAGAACAGCTAAAGTGAAGTACTACGAAATGAAGTTTATTTGTACAAGTGGATGATGAACTACCTCTATGTCAGAACAGCTAAAGTGAAGTAGTACGAAATGAAGTTTATTTGTACAAGTGGATGATGAACTACTTCTATGTCAGAACAGCTAAAGTGAAGTAGTACGAAATGAAGTTTATTTGTACAAGTGGATGATGAACTACCTCTATGTCAGAACAGCTAACGTGAAGTAGTACGAAATCCTCAGCAACAGTGTAAAGATCACTGAGGGAGTTCCACCAGCAGACTGTAATACTCAGCAATAGCGTAAACATCATAGAAGGAGTTCCTCACTAAGATTGTAATGCTCAGCAATAGCGTAAACACCATAGACGGAGTTCCTCACTAAGATTGTAATACTCAGCAATAGCGTAAACATCATAGAGGGAGTTCCTCACTAAGATTGTAATGCTCAGCAATAGCGTAAACACCATAGACGGAGTTCCTCACTAAGATTGTAATA
>JAULBS010091772.1:0-17310 GCA_032355785.1 Symmetromphalus regularis | reverse complement strand
TGAGTTAGGGTTAGGTTAGCAATAGCCTAGGGTCAGTTTTAGGGTAGGGTTAGCTTTAGGGTTTGGTTAAATTTTAGTGTTAGGTTACGGTCAGTTTTAGAGTTAGGGTCAGTTTTAGGGTTATGTTTGGTTAGGGTCAGTTATAGAACCAATGGACACAGCAATCTACAGCAAAAAATAGGTCATTCTTTTTATTTCGAAAAATATCAACATTAATGAGGTAAGCTATATATTTTGTTTTTTTATTTATAAAAAAACATGTTCCAAGTAGCGCAAACAGACTATAAGTGCTTGAACGATAGTTGACCGAGTTGTGACTGTCAATCGATATTATTTGGGTTAGGTTTAGTTCGATTGACAGTACCAAGAGAATGTCCTTCCGGGATAACTTGCCTTAAAACCAAAATTAAATAATGGCCAATTAACTAAAATTATCGAAATTGGAGAACAGTTGTTGTGGGGTCGACTTCATTATTTCTAATTGAGTGATCGATACGGACAACAGGTTACCAAATGTAGGTCTACCTTGAACAGGTATTGAGCCTTTTCGCAGACAGACATTGAAGAATTTTCTCAATAATATATGGGAAACTTGTTAACACATATGATGACAACTGTATTTCGTCATCAGTGTTGTCTTTTTGAGATTTAATGTAAAACTCTTCCTTTTGTTCTTCTATGTCCTCCATTTTCCTCTGTCTCGATAAAACAAGATGTTTAAAACAACGTAAAGCACGTTACGGAATCGGTCTATTGAGCCTCGTTTTCAATTGTTTATATTGCCAACAAAATGGATGACGATTTCGATTTGTTGCAAACTTTTACAACTTAATTAAAATATATTTAATTTAGTTTAAATTTTTAACAGGCTATACTAATATGGGGTCAGCAGCCAGTACACATGTTAATGCAATTCAAGAACCTGAAAGGTCATAATGAAATGTATATGTCGTATCAGTAAACTGACAACTATAAAACTGAGCCGAGGCAGGACTTCTGACTGTTCCAACATCAAATAATTTTAGGGTTGGGGTTTGGGTCAGTTTAGAGTTACATTTAGGGTTATGTTTAGAAATACACACAACAATATTGGCAAAGCTGGAAATCACGACCCCCTATATTTATTTCGTGTCTGACAGATTCACCGATTCAAAATGCATCTCAATAATAAGTAAATTTTATCACTAAATGATAGTTACACAGTCAACAAGGCTTCGATTTGGCAGCCAAATAATTGATTATAATTACCTTTTTTGCAACAATTACTTCTATTTTGCTTTTGTAATCTTCCTTCACCAACACATTGTAATGATTGTTTTCCAACAGATCACCTTTGCCACACTATTTGTAGAATGGTTCTATTTTTGTATTTAAGTACCAACAAACATCCCTTTTTAGATTGATGGAAATGCTGGAATGGACGGATGTCTTGCCGGGTTTCTCTTTTACAACATTAGGCCTAGGGTGGACTCACAGCTGTAGCAGTGTAGTGTGGGCTGTCACAATTTTAAGGTGTACTGTCACAATAATACAGAGTAAACTATTTCAGCTGTAGGGTAAACCATAGCAAATGTAGGACTCACAACTTCTAATACCCTAGGCATAAAATTTGGGTTGCCAGATGGGCAACTGAAGATACAGTTTTGACTCTCGTAATGTTGTTTTCACTCAACATTGGTGACTGGGTAATCATAAAATTCACACCACTACAGAGTGGACTGTTCCAACTATAGGCAGTGCTGTCCCAATAATAGGCTGTGCTGTCCCAATTATAAGCTGTCCTGTCACATCTGTAGGTTGAACTATCACAATTATAGGCTGTGGTGTCACAATTTTAGGATGGAAAGTGATTTTTTTTATAGGATGGACTATCACAAATAGCCTGAACTACATGACTAAGAATTTCTAATAAAATGTATTTGTTTGCATTTTGTTCTCTCACCCAGAGTTTGTTAAAATATTTCCAGGATAATACTCTAACAACTAGCTTTGTTACTTTGTTAATTAGTTTAAAATTAATATTTGATTGAATTCTTATTTCTTTTGCAGACCAAAAAGTTTTAAAGTTAAAATAAATGATGCAGCAGTACAGTCTTCATGTTCTGACAAATGGGTAAATTATACAAGCAGGGTTTAAGCTGTCATTTGCCAATTTGCCAAATACGAATTAAAATGGAATTTGGTGAATGCACTGGCTTATGAAATCATCAAACAGCTAATTCGAAAATCGTGTGTCACTTTCGATCTGCCACTGTTTTGACTCTCTACTTGTTACTTGTGTAATTCATGTCTTTAATTGGTCAGAGAACCATCTAAATACGAATTGCTGTGTCTGTGCTTTTTTTGAGCACATGCACATTTCATTCAGACAACATTGGAAGAGTTCGAACATGGTAGCTTTGTTTTGGCCTTTTCCGTTACTTACGATTCACTCAGTACACTTAGGATGATTTCATCTCTGGCAGTAACATCGCTCTGTGTTCCAGTCTTTAGTTTAATATGGCCAAAATAGTAGTTTTATTGGAAACCTCACTGCTTAAACCCTGTACAAGCATTATTTTACCTTAACATGCAATAATAATATTATCAGTTAATGGTTAGTCACAAATGTGACCATAGTATTTTCATCTGTGTCTAGAAACACTACCTTAGTTGCAAACTATGACTTTAATTTTTACTATTACAGTATCATGATTTAACTTTTTGTCACTGATCACACCACCCATAGCCAAACATACCCCTAATTAACTTGTAAGATGCCATTTTGACATCTAAACTGATTCCTATCTATGTTGCTTTGTGAACAAAATTTTCTATTGACCAAAACTGCCAAAGTTTGGTCGATTTCATAAACCGAAAATGAATGACCTTATTTGATGCACAAATACATGTTTTAGATAAAATGTTTACATATAGATTTCTGTGATCTATATATTATATTATATTTGATCAAAAGAGATGATTTTATTAATATTTATGAAGCTTAATGTTGACAATACAATGATTCTTTGTGAAGAAAATTTTAATGTTTACATGTGTGTTGTGTTGTGCCGTGTTTAGCACAGTGTCAGAGTAACATTTCATATTATACAGCATGTGGTCTTCTAATGATGATTACCTGCTGCTTGTTTAAGATATATAATAATGATAAAAGTAAAGAATACAATATGTATTAATTATCTTAACAACTTAATACCCGATATATAAATGGCAACGTTTGTTTTTCCAAATTTATTAAAGATTGCTTCTAAAATAAAATAAAATGTTCACTTTTTTTCACTTTGGTAGAACAATGCACTTAACACCGAATGTTAACTTCAAGATCTGATGATGCACATTACCTTATTCCCACCTGGATCTGATTAAAACAGAACTACATAGCTATTCAAGTATATTTTGTTATATCGTTAAGACCCATTAATCTAGATGTTTTGGAGTTATGCCCCTTAACATACTTATAGTTGGGTGGTTTTCTTATAAATATGTGTATTTTATCATAATTTCTGTATTTTATTTTAGAATGAAGGAAAATGTTCACCGAAACATTCTGCAGAAAATCTGCAACTGGATAACGCATTAAATAATGTTAAAAGACTGGAGAAAATGGTAAATAGCATTATTAACTGTTATTTAATTTTGTAAATATCAATGACTTTCCAAGACATCATTATGACTACGGTAGTTTGAAATGTATTTTGAAGGCCTTTATTCCGTACTTTTCGATTTTATTATTAATTGTTATTTTTTCTCTGAAGACCATTTGTATAAGTTTATTGGGATCACCTCTGTGTTAAAATTAATATATTGAATTGAAAGATATTTATAATACATAGATGTTCTTTAATTTGTTCTAATTTGATATTCAATACTAAACAAGTGAAAATGAGACATTGTTTTGAAAATGTTTCATCAGATTTAGTTTAAATAATATATATTAAAGACATTACAAATTATAGGCAGACATGTTATAAGATCATACAAAATATTTTAGCAGATGTACATATGAATATTTAAACAGAAAGGAAGGATAGAAATAACATTTAACAAATACCACTTCCTTCCTCCATAATATTTTGTAATGAAATCTGTAAATCCTCTCTATCTAGAGAATTACTTAATTGTTGAATGGTCCCATAAGTTTAGGATTAGGATTTGAGTTATTATGTGTGAATATTCTATGATTGGCAGCTTTCAGAAAGTGAGAGTCGTCGGTTGGATCTGGAAGACCGCGTTGAGAGTCTGCAGGATTCTGTTGTGGAGCTCACAGCCACTGCTAGTACTGAGGCCATCAACCAGGAGATGATCCAAGCCAAGGATGAGCAGATCACACAACTGCAGACAGAGATCCAGGAACTTAAGAAACAATTCTTACAGCTGGTACGTACACAGGATGATAGAACAGGGGTGCAGACAATAGTTTATTATGGAGGCTGCTGCTCCTTTCTCAGATTATTAACCAGTTACCATTATTGTTAGTGTACAATAAAGTTACAGCAGTGGATGCCGTACAACAAAGATAAAAAACAACAACATTATTTTAAAGAGAAAAGGGTGTGTGTACACCCCTTGAACTAACCCATGGATTCTGTTTGATATTTGAGTAGTTTAGATTTTGTATTAGAATTAAAAAAATTCGTGATATCTGGGTTTTATGCTTATTTTTGCATTCTTTCCAACACCAGCCGATGCCAGGTAGATTCCTTTAATGGCTTTTGTATTTACAATTTTCATAGAACCCCCTTTATTGCCTTGTTTAGCATTTTTGGTGCTATGCAAAATGATGGAAGCCTATCTATGTCAAATCCTCTTCTTTCCTCATTCCAGCAAGTGCTCCACAACTAGTGGAACAAATGCCATGGTATGTTTTGTCTGTGGAAAAGCACATATAAAACATCCCTTTCTGCTACATCTAAAGAGTAAGCTATGTGGTGGCAAGTTTGTTCTGAAGACCTTGAGTGACAATAATATGTTTGATGCCTAATAGCTGTTGAATAAACAATGTCATCAAATAGCTGTTGAATAAACAGTGTGCTAGGATACTATTAAACAAACATTCCTTTTTTTCCCTGTTTACTAAATTTCAACATTTTCTGTTGTTTGCCAGAAATTAAACCACAAACGACGCATTAAAAAGCTGACTGCTCGGATAACAGAAGCCAAGCAAGAGATGTCCATTCAGGACTTTGAGTTGAAATCTGAGAGGGAGAAACTCTCGGAGGAAAATCTGCAACTCAAACGTAAGATTTGTTTCTTTAATGATTTTTATATATTATTCTGTTTAATTATTATATTTTAAAACTATTGTTTTTTTAAATCATTTCCTACACTGACACCTTAGGAGGGATGAAAAGAAAGAACAGAAGAAAGGCCTTTATTGTCTTAATTCAAAGTTGTTCATGAATCATCTGTATATTTAAAAATCATATTCAGTTTCATAATTGGTAATTTGTTATTAAAGTAAGTTTTTGGTTTGTGATGTTCCAAACCTAGATTCAAAGTGCAACGGCATACGTCTGACAATGATTGACCTGCACCAACAGGTGATCACTATAGAATGGGTGTGTCGTGCTGATATAAAATAACAAGAGTCATATCTTTTACAGAAAAGCTACGCACATTTGACAGCGAAGGAACTGTACCATCTGGTGATCATCGGAGAATGGATTTAGTCATCGAACTGTCTGGACAAGTCTCGGAACAAAGTGAGCAGATAAGCCGACTGGAGAAGGTGATAAAGGAGAAAGACCGGATCATTCAAAGACTAGATCAGACACAAGGAACCCACACATCTGGCATAGACAGCTTTACTAGTCTGGACAGTGAAAGTGATGGGTGTCATGTGAATAGACTAGTCAATACCAGTAAACCTATACCATCAACAGTATGCCATGACTGTTACTCTGGACCAGTGTTGGAAGAATTTGAACAAAGATGGCAGTATGGCTTTTCGGATTTTGGTAAACAGATTGAGGATAAAGGAAAGAAATTAGAGGAACATGAAGACAGGTGGAAGTGCAGCAATGGTGGTAATGGTAAACAAAGTGATGATAAAGGAATGAAAGTGAATTCTCAATCAAATACGTCAAATACACTTAATAGTGTAAGAGAAAAACTAGGTTATTTTGGAGACAGTGATGTCTCATTTTTGTCTGATTCATCTGATTCTGACATTGGTTTTGATAGTGAATGGTCTCAGAGCAAGATTCGTAGTGCACCACCCCAGTATAATGCAGCTCAAAACAAACATTTCCAGGCTGCCCAGTCAAACAAATCAAAAGTTATTTATCAGGAAAATTCATCAACAGTGCTACCTCTAAGAGCATTTGGAGAGGATTCTTTCTGTGATGGTCTCAATACTGACCTGGGCACTGAAACAACACTCTTCAGATGAGAGTTCCCAGTATTATAATAGCCTGTAACCAAGGGATACCATCAACAGTATTAACTGTGAAAGGATTTGTTCAATAATGAACTTGTTATTGGGATAAGAACCAATATAGAACTGATCAGATCGTACAAAAGGATCTCTGTTCTGATTAGAGGTCTGTATTATCAGTGGCAGATCTAGGGGGCCCCTAAATTTTGAGATTTAAATAAATGTTTAAAAAAAAAATTATTATTATTTTTTAACATTAAATAATCCAAGGAATCAGCATTATATTATGGGGATTCCCCCTAAATGGATTTTCTGGATCTGCCACTGAGTATTATAACATTCTGTGACATGGGGATACCATCAACAGTATTAACTGTAAAAGGATTTTTTCAATAATGAACTGGTTACTTGGATAAGAACCAGTATTGAAATGATCAAATCTTAAAAAATATATCTTTTGATTAGAGGTTTACAGTATTATAGTGTTCTGTGACGGGATACCATCAACAGTATTAACTATAAAATTATTTTTAAGGGATGTTTTCAATAATGAACTGGTTACTGTGATAAAACCAATATAGAAATGATCAGATCTTAAAAAGAGATCTGTGTTCTGATAAGAGGTTTGCAGTATAACGTTCTGAAACCTGGAGATACTATAAGTACATGTAGTATTAACTTTAAAAGTATTTTGTAAGGATTCTTTCAATGTATATATGAATGATATAAAGTTGAAAAAACAAGTACATATAAAATTAACAACACATGACAGTGACTAGAACAGTAGCTGATCCAGAGGGTGTCCAGGGTGTCCAGACCCCACCATCTCCCATTTCTCATATTTAAAAAAATATTTATATATATTTTCTGAGTGGAAGGATGTGAAAATTAACCATATTTCCCCAGTCCTGTTCATCCATCATATTTGGAACACCCCCTCCCCCTCCCCCACCTCCCCTGATTTCAGAAACCGTGCATCCACGGCTGGACTAGAACATCTTGGTTTTGATTGGCCGTTGCATTTTACTTTATCCAATCACGCAAGCTGAAAGTGAATGTGTGATTGAGAACTTTGTGTGTGCATTATCACAATGGTGCTCAGGGCATGGCTGATCGATGAAGCCATACCGAAAGTGAAAACAAACTTAAAGATTCAGCCGATGCTTTTATACCATCTACAAGTAGCATGCATACAGACGTGTGCACCCACGCATGCACGCACACACACACACACACACACACACACACAAATGCACAGAAACAAATTTTGGTGGATTTAATTACAACTGTGATAATCAAATTCAGTGTGTGTGTGTTGTGTGTTTTGCATATGCATGTGTGTGTGCTCATGTTTTGTTATTTGCCCATCGAACCCTAAGTAAAAATAACCTTTATAATTATAAAACGAGGGTGAGTCTGTCCCCTAGACTCATAAAAAATGGGGAACTCATATGGGAAAAATAGTTACTGAAGTGCAACAATGCATCACTTATAAAATGAGTTGTGTTTATTTCCAATTCTGACAGGCCTATAGAAACCATTACATCTTGAAAACCTCTCTGTTCTGATCAAAGTTGTGGTGTATTATAGCAACCTGTACCTTGGGAAAATCGTCATCTATATTACCTGTAAAAAAAGAAATTGGAGCAGATTTTTTCAGAGACGGTTTCAGTACTCACATCCATCAACATAGATTCTGACAGCCTGATGTATTTCCGAATACATCCCTTTTTACTTTTATTTCAAAAAAAGTAATTAGTGCATTAGATACCAAATCATTAGCTTTATGTGTGTTTTAAAATTATTTTATGACATGGCTTAGTACTCGAAAATACTTCTAAGAAACATTCTAACATATTGTCTGGTATGTCATTGACTACAGTTTATTGAAACATTACAATGAAGTGTTTGCTAATACTGGGGCTTCTCATGAAAAAACTGGAACACATAAAGCTAACAAAAT
This sequence comes from Symmetromphalus regularis, assembly GCA_032355785.1. Lineage (NCBI taxonomy): Eukaryota > Metazoa > Mollusca > Gastropoda > Neomphalida > Neomphalidae > Symmetromphalus > Symmetromphalus regularis. The sequence goes on along the minus strand of JAULBS010091772.1, from coordinate 8,971 downwards.
GGTGTCTTTGGAGCACCAATTATATTTTTGGAACTAAGACAAAACAAGCAGATATGAAAAAAATTACTTAATTAGAGACAGGAAAAATCTAGTGGATGATGTATCTTATGTCATATAGTGATGGATGATGTACTGAAGTGGGTACTGTGATAAAAACCAGTCAAGAATATCTGTGTTTTCAGGTTTAGATCCAGAGGAGAGCTGGTAAAGAGTGGCATATGCTGGTCCAAAGGTTTATGTGGTCTGGACCACCACATGGTAGCCAGTTTGTATTTTTTATTATTATTGGATCATAACTCCCCATCCAATATCAAAGAGCCTTAAAATATCTTTGGACTTTCTTCTAAAACTTGTGCATTCCACCCATGGGATAGAGGGTGAAAGAAGCATACAGTGGAGGTGGGCCAGCGGTAGGACCCTGATTCATTAGATCCTCCCCTTGTTCTGAAGTAAAGTAAGGTTTGTTTTATTTAACGATGCCCCTAGAGCACATTGATTTTTTTATCTTATCATTCACACATATGATCATTCTGACATATTTCTTTAGAGGAAACCCACTGCTGCCACATAGTAGGCTACTCTTTCTGATAAGCAGCAAGGGGTCTTTTATATGCACTTTCCCACAGATAGGACAGTACATACCACGGCCTTTGATGAATCGGTTGTGGACCACTGGTTGTAATGGAAAAATAGCCCTAAATGGGTCTACTGAGAAGGATCGATCCGATGACCAACCGCTTCACAAGTGGACACGCTATTGCTCCTTGTTCTAAGGAGAATACTACATTATTATAACTTGTGATGTTGAAAGGACACACATTACTACTGGTATGTTCTTGTTTAATTGTGCTATTTTATTTTTCAAGATATAACTATGGGTGGAAAGTGACTGGATGAGTGTTTATTTTCAAAAGTGTCTGTAATTTATCAGGGGTTTTGGAATGAAATTCATACTGGAGTATTTGCCGGTGAATAATTCAACGATGAATAAGGAACATATTTATGAGAATTATTTGGAGGGCTGAAACCCTCAGGCATTTCCCCAGTTCCAACGCCCTGAATTTATGGATATTCCCTACTAAATTAGTAGATGTTTGACGTATGTGTGCTAACCCAGTGTGTTATGTTATACTGTACTGACTCACACCAGGTTTGTCAGATGTATACACTGAGATCGTTTCACTGAATTTATGGATATTCCCTACTAAATTAGTAGATGTTTGACGTATGTGTGCTCACCCAGTGTGTTATGTTATACTGTACTGATTCACACCAGGTTTGTCAGATGTATACACTGAGATCGTTTCACTTGGCGAGAATTAGATTTATCTCTAAATATTTGTCGCTTAATTTCGATTCATGCAAACATTAATGAGTGATGGAGAATTGTTTACTGTCATTCCAGACACACATTCCTTGGCTTAAAGATAAACAAGTACTGTTGATGTTTAATGATTTTGTTATTTTTACACTTGTTTGTGATAATTTTTCACAGAGTATCACATGTGTTTGTGATAGTTGTAAACTAATTAATCGTATCAACTTGTTTTAAGCAATATTTTTTCTAACAATAAAAACAGGTAAATGTTTTGTATAATGACATCCAATATATACATGTATATATACAGAGAACATTTGAAAGTGGGGAGAGCGAGACTGAAAAGTAGGTGGCTGAAGGGCAGAAGTGTTTCTGCTGGAACCCCCTCATTCTTTGAAAACTCTGTGGATTTTGGCCACTTTAGTTGGTCACCGAGTCTGAAAATAATTTTATTCAGCAAACAAACAAAATAATAACTGATTTTTTTTTATATAAGTTGTCCACTTATAAAAGGCGCCTGATATATACATATAAAATTTTAAGAAGATAATAAGGGATCATCTCAAAATGGAATGATGCCAAACAAATAGAATTATTTTGTCGTGATTTTATATCATCTCCATTTCATCCTTTGTAATATTTTTGGTATCACTGACAAATATAGTTCTGCAAATTCTATGGACATTAAATATGAAAAGTTCTTTACTTTCGCTTACAAGATATGGGTTTGTGGGTTCAAACATCTCGCTTTTTATTTTTGAGTGCAGTTATTCTAATTTTGTAAAGTTAAGTGGTAAAAAATCAAGAACGATGATGGGTACGGTTGTAGTTGTGAAATCAATTTATCCAGAACGTACAAGTATTGATAGGTAAAGTGTTTGAGCATGTATCTCAGCAGTTTGAGTTTCAGTGTTTAATGATGCTCTCTGCCAGACTGGTTTTGGTTTAATTTAATGAAAACAAAATCTGATATAATATATCATGTCTTTCATCAAAGCCTTGAACATGTTATTTCCATTCAAAACCTATAGACAGGTTTTGCAGTAGGTCTGTCACTTTTCTGTCCTGTTTGCTTTTTTAAGGGAACCACCCAGATGTATCGCGAGAATTAATCAATAACAATCAGCAGACATTTTATGCCATCACACATGGAATACAAAACTCAGGTCCATAAGATGCGACTGCCTGGGTCTGATGTGTCCTGCCACGTTTATGGGGAAACTTTCTTCATATATATAGTGTCACGATGTAAATATCTTGTTTTGATTTGTGGCAAACTGATAGGATCCACCCTTTTGACTGCTTCATACAATTGTTTTGGACCTGACAGGCTGCCCGGATGTGTGGGGTCGTAATAAATCGATTACAGATAACTACCAATTCGTCATGACATATTCAAAACCTGTTATTTATAATGAATTCAAATCACTGAGCTGTGATGTCAAGTTTGACGTTTTTGAGTATACAAAAAAGAACAACAGATTGATTTATATTTAGGGAAATATGTTTTTAAAATGTACAATATCAAAATACAAAAAAAATAAAAAAGAGGAATAAATACTAATTAAGGATAAATTACAAAAGTTTTAAAATACACAAATAGAGTTCCAATAGACGTATTTCAAGATATCTCAGATTGTCACCCATTATCTTCTAGTACCTGATTTGAATAACTGTTCAAACATTGAAAACTATCCAACTGACCGGCGTGACTGTCTCTTAAACGCAGGATGCAGTCCATTCTGGGTCGGGCACACATCGATATGGTTGTTTATTGACCCAACATCCCACCCCCGGCACAAAAAGAAAATATATGGGTTATTGGGGGTTCGTCTCTCTATGTTTGCAAACAACAAGAGTTGAGTAAATTTTTGGTAGTTCCTTTCTTGTGTAGGCACGACTTCTGGTGTCTTTCGAGGAATCCACCACTGTCTTATGTCCATTACTCAGAACGGGCTATTAATATGTTCAAAATGTTACTGCTCAAATATAGGGTTGTTTTACTATAGTTTGCCTTTAAAAAAATTTATATATATTATTATTATTTTTTTATATATACACATTAATGTTTGCCATTTTAAACTAAACTCCTTCAGTGCCCCTGCACTCCCAAAATCGTCCTTACGGGCTTGTTATAGAAAAAAATATTCCACAAATAACTATGATAGTGCAACCTTATTTTAACTAATGTTTGAACAAGTCAGCCCTGAACTACAATAAAGTACATTATTCCGAATCAACTGATAAACAAATACATTTTAGCAGCCCTATTGCATTTCAGACAATATTGAACCCTACGTAACGCTGTGTATCAAGGTTATTAACTTAGTTGCAGTAACATAAAATAAAACAAAATGACAAAGATAATATGGAATGAGAAATCTTGGGAATATATTGATATTTATTTTTCACGAAAACGCCATGTTTAGCGAACTCCTCGACTCTAATGGTAAATACACAAGGGACAAAGACCACTTCTATTGCCTCATCTGTGATTGGCAGACTTTCAAAATTAATTTTTCTGGCTGTAAATTAAATAATGTCGAATACACAATATAACTGGGTTCGTTCAATACCTGGCCAGTGTTAATAGCAGGCTATTGGTTTTACCAATACCAAACCAACCGCTCAGCACAACTCTTTGTTATATTAATACATATTAAATCATCATCTTCTTCTTTTAATAATAATAATAATAATACATAAAAAATAAACGTTTCTGCTTTAGAGTTCTAATATTTCTCGTCAAGTTATTCTTTCGTTCATCACCCATCATTATCAATAACTACAAATTGGAACCGTTAACAACTGGCCAACATAAAAGCAGGCATTTATTTTCCATCCTCACCACCACTCTCCCAACCTGACACAGGGGGATCCAAAGGTGTCTCTAGGGACCGAAATCCCGTTTTGCGCAATCAGTTTTATTTTATTTCCCATTATAATTACTTCGTAAGTAACTTTCGACTGAACTCCAATATTACAAATCTCAGATATAATTATTTGAGCATCCTTTCCAAAATTCCTGCATCTTTCCCTGCAACACCCCACTAAAAAGCCTATCAGAATGCATATTACTGTCAGTGGTGTAGGAAGGTGCCGAAAAGTGGGATGGGGCACACAAGCACATACATAATACACGTATTTACATTGGAAAATGAATAAATATATACAAAATACTAAAAAGAATGGGGAGGGGCACATGTTCCCCTTGCCCTTCCCCCGCTTCATACGCCAGTGACATTTGGACCCCCCTTTCAGAAATCCTGCATCCGTGCCTGCTTTGACATATGAAAGATCAAAAAAATAAAAATCGTTAACCTCTTGGCATATAGGTGGTAGGTGGCAGGTATATAGATTTTTTTTTTTTTTACACTAGGTATTACATGGGATTAACTCCACCTGCTTGTCAAAGGAAAAGTGTTAGATATGACATCTTAGACAAAGCATCTTTTGGCAACACTAACGTTTGTCAACTGAGGATGAAAAGCGATTAAAAAGAAGTTGTTGACATATCTGCACACCGTCACCGTGAGACAGTAGAGGTATTAGAAAATAGAGCAGCTCAAAGATAAAAAGCGCAGTGCCATATTGTTGCTCAGACCGCACGAGTCAACATCTCTATGTTACAAGGTTAAGGAATTGTTGAACGCTACCGCTGTGTTAAGCCTTGTCCACAAGACTTTAGCGCAGCGACTGCCCACAAAGGTAAATATCAGAAAGAAAGACTGACAGATATAGCCCGCCTCTGAAAGATCAACCAGCCAATAGAATATCCATTTAAAATGTGATCTTGAAAACGAATGTAAATATTACACGACGTATGCTTAAAGAAACACTTTGGCATATTTCGTCAAGTGACCTAGTGATGCAAACAACAGGTTCACCCATGTCTTAATGGAATCAAGGTGGAGGTACCATATTCAAGAATTCTGCATCTTTCCATTGCCGCTGTGATCGGCCAAAATCTTGGCCTATGATACAGTGTGCATATAAACACAATATGGACTCTTTTGGACTTTTGGCGTTAATATTTCTTAATTATATTGGAAGATGTATACCACACGTTACTTATATAAGACGAATACGTAATACAGAACCTAAATATCCATGCACTTCGATGGGGATTCAGTGGGTGCGACATGCACACGATTGTTCTATGTATTATATATGCAGCTTTGGTAAACCTCAGCTTTTACCAGCATGTCCAGGCAATTCACACTGGTCAAACACATTCAAAAATTGTGTACCAATCGACTCAAGATGGGACGACTGTGATTTGATTCAGGAAACTACCAAATATGAATATCATCGAATCATAAGACCGGCTACACAACCAACATGGCGCTTTCTAACTACACCACGACCCAAAGAGCAGACGACGCATTGGTGGGAAAGAGACGATATCACCTCTAGAAAGTGGATGAGATCTCAACATGATCACAATCCCATTACCACAACATCTCCGTGGAAGACTACAGTTTGGTCGAGAATACACGCGACTGATACAGAATCGTCATGGGTTCGTCCACCTCAAAAAACATCACGATGGAGGAAATCTCACTCTAGATGGCGTAAAACAACCCTTGGCAAACAACAATCCAAACCGTCATGGAAAGGAAAAACAAGAACATCGTGGATTGATGTAACAACTCCCAGGACGACGATATCGTGGATTAGTACAACTCCATGGTGGCAGAGAACAAACCACTGGGTGAGACCTGAATCACCGAGACAACGAACAACGCCATCTTGGGATGTTACAAAATCTGTGTGGGAAACGCCAGAACCAACGGAATCTTCATGGCAAAGAAGTACACGAATGAAAACTTGGACAAATCAGAGATCTCGAAGGAAACCCCAATATTCAAAGAAACCCAAATATCAACTGAGTCCTCGACACACCAGGTTTCCCCAATACCCCAAAATTTCCCAGTCTCCAAAGAAACCCCAATCTCCGTGGCAAAATATAAACTCACCATGGTATCGGGGTACACCGTGGTGGCAAACACACAGACCCACAGCAGCTCCGTTTCCATCAACATCTACTAAAACACACACAGCACCTCCACAAACCTTACCACCCTGGAAAAGGAAAAAAATCCGGTCCCCATGGAAGACACAACTACCCTGGTGGCAAAGACGAACTACCTCTACAACTTCCCCAAAGTCTACACAACAAAGATGGACAAATGTCCGAACATCGCCACGATGGGGACAAATTACAACTGTAGCAACAGAAAAATCTACTGCATTGCAAAAAGTGACAAAACAACCCCAAAAACAAACGACTTGGCATAAATGGACAAACCCATGGGCAAAGTCAACGTGGAAGACTTTGATCACGACGTTAGCACCATGGTTGTCGACGACATATAGATGGCACACTCCACCGCCACCACTAGAAACATCGACGACATCCTGGGAAACTATTACTTGGGAGCAGACGACATTGTCGCCATGGCGACACACGATTGTAACGTCACACGAATCTCCGTTTCCTTCGTTTTCAACAAAAACTTTAAACATTCCTCAAGACAGGAAAGTCACAACCCGACGACCGAACTACAAAGCAGGTAAGTCCTTATGTTATTACGTCAACTCAGTTTTTAAATGGTGGCTTATGGTGCGGACGCGCATTTACTGAATAATCCTAGCTAGGCCGGCGATTGTTGCATCAGAATAGATACAAGTAGGGGTCTAATTATCTTCCCATTATAATTTGGTGGTATGTAACTTTAAACCCCATCCAAAGGTTTTCTTTCTGTCTAGTGTTAGCAGAAGAAACGAAACCAGCTGCCGTCACACTAATGCGGTTTCTCTTACCGATAAGCAGCAAGAGATATTTTATATCCCACAAGATTGTGTCTGTGATCTTGGTGAACATATCTGTAGTAAGGGTAAGATTATGGCTGTTGTATAAGAGGTATTATTATTGAGATATGGATAGGATTGTGTCTGTTACCTTGGTGATATAATATCTGTGGTATTGGCGAGAATTTGGCTGTGGAATAAGTGGGATTATAAGTGAGATAGGGTAAGATTGTGTCTGTGATTGTCTGTGATCTTGGTGACATACTATCTGTGGTATGGGCGAGATTATATCTGCGATGCAAGTGAAATTATGGTTGTTATATGGCCGAGATTATATCTGCGATGTTGGTCGGATTATGGTTATGGTATGGGGGATTATGCATTAATTTTGATATGAATGAGATTATAATAGCTAAGTGTGAAATTATGGCTGTGATATTAGTAAAATTATCGCAATAATACGGGTGGAATTATGCTCTGACACAGATGAGATTATGTCGGTAATATGGGTTAATTTGTATGAAATTATAATTTTGATTTCGGGAACATTATGGTTGTGACTTTCAGTAATTTGAATACGAGTATGGCAGTGATAATAGCCAGTTAATTGTTTTTACAATGACATTCATACTATTGAAATAGTGTATATCTTTTGTGATTCGTGGATGCAGACCTATACTTGCCTTGAACTCTGCCATATAAAGAGATATGGTTTCGAAACAATAACAATCTTGTCTTCTATCTTCAGGAATGGCATTAATGACCTAACTTATTCAATGTTGTGAATATTTGTTTTCTCAGATGAACATTTTTGAATCTATGGCTACATTTGAAACAAATTTCTAGACAATCAACAGAAATACCTGGTCAGTGTCTACACAACAGGTTGACAGCACGTGTCCAGCGGAGAGCTGGTCGAATTGGCTGTAGTGATTAGCAGAGAAGTAAAATGAGATTGTTTGCACAACCACACAAATCAAGTGTGTGGTTGTACTGACCCAGGACACCGTTTTGTGAACGCGCAAACAGTTTGTGTGTAGCGCCAAGCAAACTTGAACTTGACATACAGTTTGTGCTGTTTGTACGAACTGTTAGACTGTTTTTCATAAACATCTACCGAGCGTAGCGACGGTGTGTACGCAGTTGATTAACTTTACCAATTTTGTTGTTTAATACACAGTGAAAACCTGGAGAACAAATCGGTCATTCATTCATTTATTCACAATTATTAAATACAAGTTTGCTTATCTTTGACAATGCACTGATAGTGGACTCTATATTACTACTTTTGGTTCAGGAAATTAAAAAACAAATGCTTGATTTGTATGCTTAATGCTCAGGGACTTAAATCCTTGTTATCCATAAATGATTGTTCTAAATTTTTATTTGTGGTTCACTAGTTGGTGCAAGTGGCATAGACCTACATTGAGTCTTGTGGAACACTTACTCTGTTGGATCTATGCCTCGACTGAGATTTGATCCCAATCCGACTGCTTAGCCACTGCACCACCAGGACTGGTAACGTCAACTAACAATAGAGTATGCAGTTGACTAAAGCCAACTAGCAACAAAGCATCCAGATTTTCTTAAACCAGTTGAAACAAATAATTTATATTGTCTAAAACAACACCCTATCCAGAATGTCTAAAGCAATCTTGCAACAACGTATCTAGAATGTCTAAACCCATCTTACAACAACGTATCTAGAATGTCTACAGCTATCTTACAACAACGTATCTAGAATGTCTACAGCTATCTTACTACAACGTATCTAGAATGTCTACAGCTATCTTACAACAACGTATCTAGAATGTCTACAGCTATCTTACAACAACGTAT
>JAULBS010091761.1:0-17311 GCA_032355785.1 Symmetromphalus regularis | reverse complement strand
GTGGTGTAGGGTGCACACGCACCCCCCTAAATCTGTCGAGGTCCGTAAATGCAAATTTGGATTGGCGCTAATTTACTTGAATAACGTTAAAAACGAAAATAAACGCACAAACGTACCCCCCTAAAGAAAATCCTGTGTACGGGCCTGCTATATTAGCAGCATGATGACATGTTACTGTATGCAAACAACCTGCTTGATATATAGCAAAAAGTTGCCATATATAGATTTTTCATTTTGTTTAAATGCTATGTAGCCCATGGGTCCGATACGTTTCATCTGACCCCCCTGCCACCACCACCATCATCTCTATCAATTATGTTTTTTGTAAAGCCTAACAGGATCTGAACCTGAAATAAACTTGTAACACTAACAGTAAAATAAGATTTGTGATCCTGTGTTAATTTTTCACTAGTATTGGAGGGTGCTGTAAAAAAACAATGTTAACGTTTTCTTCACTTAGTAATGATTCCCCTTACTAATTCGTTCACCATGATGCCCACGCTTGTTTCTGTGTCATGTATAATACAACTCCTGTAATTAAGAAAATGTCCACGGCAAAATAAATGCTGTGGAGAAATAGTGTCCTCAGTATTTTCCACAGCAAATTATGTGTAAAGTATAGTTTATTTTTAATAATAAGAAAAAAGATATACCTTGAATTATTATTTTTTTTTAGTCCGCGGCAAACATAGTGCCATGGAGAATGAATGAGTGATTGACTTTACTCACCAGAAAATGAGTAGAACACCAGAATCTTAAGCTGAAGAGAATGGTTCAAAACCTGTTGGAGGGTGGCTCACACTTGACTACATTTCAAAATTACCAAATGTGTGATATCCCTGTGTTTTGGCTCCAAATATTTTACTAAGAAATGAATTACTTCACAGCACATCAAAATGAAATCAGTTAACTTATGTTAGTAACCATTACTTGCAAATAATCACATTGTGCCCAAATTAATGCAAACTAAAGCCCTGATCTGTTAATAAGTGCTTCTGTACAGACTTGCATAATTATGTTATTTGAATATTTTTTATTGCAGATTGATGGCATCATTCTACCGCAATCCCCAAGGGAGAAAATGCTCAAGCTGCGACAGGTTCTTGTTGCCGGGGTTCTCGATAGCGAAGAGTCGTACCTTGAGGATCTCGAACTACTTCTGACCGTAAGATTTTAGTATCAATAACTTCAGCTGCAGGCTGTCACAGTTTTTTATTTATTGAGATTAATAACAGAAGTAAAAATATAAAAACGAAGATAATCCAGTCCATTGGATTAGAATTGAACATCGAAAACCAAAAATCGGGAAGGTGGTAAAAAAAAGCCAGGGCGGCAGGTATTAGGACAGGATGGAAGAAAATGAGGGACGGGCGGGTCTCTCTTTTATTTACTGCTAGCTAGACCACTGCCTACAATCTTGAAATTAATGCAATCACGATATTAATGTGAAAAATGTGAGTCCATGTTATTCACATTAATAATATGACGTATTTATTTCCGACTATAGTACATTTATGATGGGTTCTTCAAACAAAACAAACAAACATTAAAATACCAATACATGATAATTGCTGATGATATTTTATTAAAAACTATTAAAACAAACACAAGATAGAACTTAAAGCATGGGTACTTAATAAAAAGTCTGATTAAAAAATATTTCCTAAACCACTAGTCAGGTAAGTTGCAAACCACGTGTGATGATAGCCTTGCAGTTATGTGTTCACTTTTTTAATTTGGAAATTAGCTCTTTGTCGTTTCTGACACATTAGAGTCTTCTCAATTAAGTTACTTGAGCAACGCTTGTGATCTCACTTTTAGAGAATTACTTTACTGGCTGATTGCTGCACAAACGTGTTGTTTGGAAACTACTATACCAAAGGGAAGCCACTCACATTAATTTCATGTTGCATTTTAGTCTGACCTCCAACACATGCATAGATTTAATGACATGCTAATTTCATGATTTACAGTGATTTTCAATAATTACATGGCAGTTATTTTTTCCGGTATCACCATAAGTGAGCTCATTGTGGATTAGTGAGATAAAAGGGTAATTTTGTATCCTGATTTATGATATGCACCTGCACTGCTTCACTTTTCTGTTCTTTTCAATGAGAAATCTCTAGATAAATACTTAAACACTTAAAACTGCCAAAATTAAACCCCCAATGCTTGTTCATCATTGAGGAACTAAGTCTTGTACTTCCTAGTAGAGCTGGAGATCTTAATCAGTTTGTCTGTGGTGGAGGTGTAATGATTATAATAGTACTTCCTTCTTGGCTACCTCTGATCTTGAATGATAGTGTGGTTTTCTTTTTTTATCTTGTAATATGCAAAGTAACGTTTGTTTTATTTAATGCCGCCCCTAGAGCAGATTGATTTTTATCTTATCATCAGCAATTGTTATTCTGACATGTATTTTAGACAAAACCTGCTGCTGCCACATAGGCTACTCTTTCTGATAAGCAGCAAGAGGTCTTTTATATGCACCATCCAACAGACAAAAGAAAGTAAAGTTTGTTTTATTTAATGACGCCTCTAGAGCACATTGATTTTGATCTTATCATCAGTTATTGGACGACAATCATATTGTTATTCTGACATGTATTTTAGACGAAACCCACTGCGGCCACATAGGCTACTCTTTCTGATGTTTTATAAGCTCCATCCCACAGACAGGACAGTACATACAACAGCCTTTTATGAACCAGTTGTGGACCATTGGTTGGAATGGAAAATAGCCCAAACTGCAAATGGGTTCGATCCGATTCACAGGCAGACACTGATTATAATAGTACTTCCTTCTTGGCTATTTTTAATCTTGAATGATAAGGTGTGGGTTTTTGTTGGTGTCATAGGGGATTTTTTTTTAATCTTGTAATACTTTCTAAAAAATTATTCCCCAAGTGTCACCTGATGATGTGTATGCACTGTTTATTCCATTGTGAAAGGTAAATATATTTAAGAATGTGACACTGTTATTCTTCTATTTTGTAAAGGCTTTTTGTGTGCAGATAAACTCATCTCTATTGTCGTAACCTTGACTGACACGGATGGTAACTAACACTTACCCCGTTACTGCAACCTGGTAGAAATTGTTGGGGATGCTTATGAATGTAATTTACATGTAAACTACACCTGAGACAAAAAAAACATCTCTTAAGATTGCAATCGCATTGTTCCCCTCCAGCGGACCCATTTGAGCTACATGTATTTCTTGTTCCATTGTCCCTCAGTTTTTTTTTTTTTAATTCTTTATTTGTTTATATATACTTTATATAAACATTTTTATAACCCGTATGTTGTTTTAGAAATGGGAAAAATCTTCACATTTTTATTTCTTGCACCGTGGTATTTAAAAAAAAAGCCGATGATCAGATAAAAATCAATGTGCTCTAGAGGTGCTGTTAAATAAAACAAACGTTACTGTCACAAAATAGTCTCGTTACATTTAATAAATAAATAAAAAAGTTATCACAAATGTCTGTTTCTTTAGAAAAAAATGGACACTAATGTATTTATTTGAGATTGGTGACAATTTCCAATATTTTTTGGTTTCTATAAACCTTACACTCAGGGGAGGAGAGGTGGGGAGTCATTATAAATTTATATTAATTATAAAAATGTTGATTAAAAAGCTCTCACAAATTGACATTTTAAGCATATGAATTTGAGTGGCAAAGGCATAAGCTTCGGTGGTCCAGCGGTAGAACGACTGACTCAAGCTGATGACAGTGGTTCAAAACCCGTTGGAGGCTGGCTCAAACCTGAGTGTGTTAAAATAACCAAATGTTTGTCATCCAATAGTCGATGATTAATAAATCAGTGTGCTCTTGTGGTGTTGTTAAACAAAACAAACAAAAAAATAATAAATTTTGAGGGGCAAAGGGGTCTGAACATTTTTGTTTTGTATGAAAATGTTGAGAATTATCAACAAAACCTTACTTAATGCAATATATTGATAATTTTCAATATAATTATAATCTACAAATGTTTTTCTTATTGATTACTGATTGTGTTGTTGAATTCTTTCAGTACAAGCGCTCACTGCTGGCATCTAGTCGCAGCTCACAGCCAGTGATTCGACAGGACGACATCGAGGCGATATTCAGCAACATCGGGGAGCTGCACAAAGTGCATGTCGAGTTTGTCACTAGTCTAAAGCCAATAGTCAACAATGAGTACCTGGAACAGAAAATTGGTGAAACTTTCAAAATGCTGGTATGTAAAAAAAGTAAAGTTTGTTTTATTTAACGACGCCTCTAGAACACATTGATTTTTATCTTATCGTCGGTTATTGGACGTGAATCATATGGTCATTCTGACAAATGTTTAGAGGAAACACGCTGCTGCCACATTAGCTACTCTTTCCGATAAGCAGCAAGGGGTCTTTTATATGCACTGTCCCACAGGCCTTTGATGAACCAGTTGTGGAGCATTGGTTGGAAATATGTCAGAATTACCATATGTTTGACATAAAAAAAGTGTAAAGCATGCACAGCATGAGGTTTATGGTTTTATGAATTTTTCATCTAATTTGATTAAACTGGATCTGAACGAACATTTGCATATCTTTTACTGTTCAGTATATAATTTTGGATCTTATTGTAAGTTGTATCCAATGTTAGAAATGCAGTTTATGACCACGTGTCTCTTTGTATTCAGTTAAAAACCAGAGTTTGCAATTTCTGTATTTATTAGGCACGTAGTAATTGTGAGGTAATGTGTTTAATATGTTACTGTTGTAGATTTTAAAACTGCCTGTGTATGGGAAATATATGGAAAATTACCAAAAGGCGGTGTCCAAAATACACCGGTGTTGTGAGGAAGATCAGAGATTCCAGGAAATAGTTCAGGTGAGACAAACACTGATAACAATATTTTTATTTTATTTTTATTTCTTTTAGGATTATTATTGTTTTAGGATTTTTTTTTTTTTTTTACACTTTTAAAGATTTTGTCATGATAAAAGAGTTTAGTAAAGTAGCCGTGTGTTTGCTGTCCCACAGAGTCTGTGTAACTGATATATATTTATATTTTAAATATAGTATTTACATTGTTACATATATGAAACAAGTATTTAAATTAAATTTTAATTTATGTATTCACTTTGAAAGACAACTGTTAAAATAATTGTTGCATATTTTTACAAGTAATTTATAGGTAATGTATATTTATTATTACAGGCAATCAAATTACCTTCGAATAATAAAGAACTCACAAATCTTGAAGGTATGTATGTTTATATTGTTATCCTACCATCTGTTGTTGTTTGTTTAACGACAGTACTAGAGCACATTGATTTATTAATCATCGGCTATTGGATGTCAAACATTTGGTTATTTTGACAAGTAGTCAAGTGTGAGCAAGCCCCTAACAGGTTTTGAACCGCTGTCATCAGCTTGAGAGTCCGACTTTCTTTCACTAGACCACCGAGGCTAACTCCTACCATCTGTTAGACATATATTTTTAAATATCATTGGACTGTACTATTTAAAATCTTAAATTTGTTTCTCGTAATGAAAGTTTTTTATTATATTTTTGTTCATCATTCAAAGTTGTTTCTTTCGATATCTTTCTATAGCTGAAACTCTAGGTTTAATTTTAATATGTTTATACTAGAGGGTGTGTTTTATATAGTATTGACTTTCGATTATTATGTTTTCTTATCTTTTAACTTTTTTTTCAGATGCCCTGTTCAAGCCAGTTCAAAGATTGCAAAGAAACACACTTGTTTTGCATGTGAGCATCAACTTTTGTCATGTTTATATATTTTATTTTACATGTATTATTGTATGTTATTTATTTGTATTTGTTTTTAAATTATTATTATTATTATAATAATAGCAATTATTATCATCATCATCATTATTATTATTATAATGTCTAAAATCACTGCCACTGCTTGAACCTGAATTGGATATAAGCATGAAAATAAATACAACCAGCCAGCCAACTAACTATATGCTATCTCTATGTAGATTGGCATATTTCTTAGATTTAACAAAATATACATGTAGTATCTTTATGATGTTTGTATTTTTTTCTCTCTCAGGACTTGATTAAATACACGCCAGAAAACCACCCCGACCACAGCATTCTGCTGAAAACACTCAGTCTGTCTCAACACAACCTAGAGAAGTTCGGAACTGGCATCATTTCCAGCGGAGCATTGGTCAGTTAATCATTACAGTTACTGTAAATCAAGAAATTAATTCAAAAATAATGTATTGGCTACGTAGACATAGCAAGAGTTTCAGTCAAATATATCCCTAGTAGTTATACATCATTGCCCTCGTAACCTAAGTGCAGAAGTCATTTTTTGTAGTTTTGAGAAAAAGGTTAAAAAATTGTACTCATTTGGCCATCCTTAAAAATATACTTGTTTACCGTAACTCGACCGACTCGGTGAAACTGGGCCCGACTCAATTATTTATTTTTAACACCTTCATTGAATTGTCGACTTGCCGACTACAACTTTCTGTTGCGACCGAGTCTTTTTTTTTTACCCACCCTTTAACAGCCTCAAGATGCTGGACATACAGAAGACATGGTCGGATGTCATCGCTGATATTTGCCTGGATGCACTGAAAGAAGACAATATGAATATGATTATCACAATCGCCACAAAAATAAACCACCCTACAGCATGAAAATATACTGTAGATGCATCTCAAAGGATTGATGACACCCTGGTTCCACCCTCAAATCAAGGTTGTGAGGGTTAATACCAGGAATTTTTAATGGGGAATACCGACCTACCCACACCAAAACATTTTGATTTAGATGTTACGACAAACCAACATACATGTATTTTTAAGGATGGTATTACCCTTCAGTGACTATTTATTAGGAGTTAGGCAGATTATCATCAAGTGGGTTAGGAAGTGCACAATGACTTAGATATTTTTACAGCTTATCGCAACTGTTATAAGAAGTTAGTTAGGCTGAAAAATCTTAAAATGGCTAAAATATTACTTAGGTTATGAGGATGACGACGTGTTGTTTTGTGTGTGGGAAAGTGCAGACAAAAAATCCCTTCCTGAGGTTATGAGGATGACGACGTGTGTTGTTTTGTGTGTGGGAAAGTGCAGACAAAAAATCCCTTCCTGCTAATCTGAAAGATTAGCCTATGTGATCGTACGAGGTTTTCTCTGAAGACCATGAGTCTTAAGATACTGGAGGTTTGACAGCTAATAGTCACTGATTAACTAATGTTCGTCTAGTGAGCATAAGTGCTCCAGCAGTAGAACATCAAACTGTCAAGCTGATGACAATGGTTCAAAATCCATTGGAGGCTGGCTCACACTTGACTGTATGCCAAAATAGAATTTAATAGTTGATGATTAATTAATCAATGTGCTTTAGTGGTGTTGTTAAACAAAACAACAACAACAAAAAAAACATATCTTCTTGAGTGTCATTAAAATTTTCTATTTTATCTTTCTACATAACTGCTTTGCATCATCATTATTTTTATTATTATTTTTCCAATGATAGTAAATTTGAATAAAACATTTTTTTCTCTCTGAACAGCCTGAAGAGAAACGCTACCTTGTGAAAAGCAGTTTCCTCGTGGAATTAATTGGAGGTTCTCGCAAACTGCGCTACGTGTTCCTTTTCAATGACGTTCTCGTCTGCACCAAGAAAGAAACAAGCAGGTTGGTTACTATATAAATAAAACATTTACCACATTTTAAATGGTATTTTAAAGTGAAGTTTTTAATAATGGTTTAAGAAAATGACTATTTATAGAAATGTAATTTGGAAAATATACTCAACCACAAAAGAAAGTATGCATGTAATCAATAGTCATTTATTTCTTAAATCAGATAACATTCATGGCAGAAATCCTGGAATTAGATAACCACACCATTTAGGAGGAGATGTGTGTGTAGTAATATCAAGTTAAGCACATGTTTGCTGCTAATGGACAGTTATTGTGACCATTCCATGAAACAAAAATATTTCAACATGCATACTTTCTTTTTTTGGTTCAGTATATTTTTTCAGTTCTTTAATATACGGTGGATCATGCCAAACCAGGATTCTGAGGAATCGGATCCATGTTAAACCAGGCTAAATTTATTGGACCTCAAATTTTCTTATCTGTATTTAATATATTAAAACTCTAAATAAATTCAGACTGGTCTATTCAGGAAAACAGATGGTTTTTCTGTTCATAAAATTACATAATTTCATAACATTTATAAAAGAATTTTGCAAAAGGTATTTATTGTTACAAAAAACAAACAAAAACATATAATAAATTTAAATTTTAGGTAATTGTTTTATGATTTAATGTTATTTTTCATTATATGTATGTTAAGTTTTTTGGGTTTTTTCATTTCAGGCGAGGTAGTTCATTTGTTTGCAAATGGTTTACGCCACTGTGTACCATCACAAGAGATACAACATTTGATTACGGAGGTACGAATTTCAGTCTTAGATATACTGTTTACTAGCCTGCTAAAATGAAACAGTAACTCAAAGTATCACAATTTAATAACGCGTATAAGAGAATTACTAAATATTATGTACAAATTAAGGAAAACATTTGGTGTAATTTTTATATTTTTTATACATGAAAAAATATTTATCATCTTCATCATTTATAACTCTTTTTCCTTTTAAAATGAACTGTAAATCTATTGGTTGAAACTGTGCAGTGAATTCCAGAGAATGTGTCTCTGCTGTTTGTATAAAATGCATTCAAAGAAAAAATAATAATAAAGACTCGAAATTCATTTTTAATATTTATAAGCAATATATGCCTGTCAGATTTTAATTGGGAAGCAAATGCTTGAAAATGAGAAGCAGTTTTAGATTATAGGTAGAATAGACTTTTTAGCGACTGCCGCAATTGTTTGTAGTCTCGAAATGGCTAAAACTTTCGTAATTCGACTCTTGGAACTCATTGACTTAATTTACGAAACAATAATCGGTCGAAGTGTTCCAATCAAGTTTTAAGGCTATTTGTTAACAGACAATTCTTCCGTTGGTCTGCGCACCACTGCAAAATGGCTGCATCCATGCCATCTACGGTAACACTATTTCTTCACTAAGTTTTATATATTGTAACTTTTTCTACAAGAATACAAGAAATCCTGAATATAGTTTGAATATATATTTTTTAAATGGGATGGGAACCAAAATATTGCTTTCTAAACTGAATATCAGAAACCTTATTAGGCCTTTTGAGCAGCATTTGCTGTCTGCCGCCGGTGAATTTCGAACCTTGATAATTGTTTTCAAAATAATTTCCACAACTATACAAGGAATTGTATAGGAGTAAAATGTATGATATATTCTCCATTACAGACGACCAAAAGTACAGCTGGAGAGAAGAGATTGAGGAAATGAAGAGGAAGATAGGAAACCTGAAGTCCGACCTTCGAACTGAAATGAAGAAAGAAGATTCTAGAGAGGTGAGCTTCTTTTGTTTGCATGTTTCTTCAACCTCGTTTTACTGTTTGTTTTTTAGAAAGTTGTTTTTAAAATCATTTACCGGCCCCAGTGGTACAGTGGTTAAGCTGTCGGTCTCACAGCTGGTAGGTACTGGGATCAAATCTCAGTCAAGACATTGGTTTTTTAATGTTATTTTTGTTGTTTGTTTGTTTGTTTGACGACCCCCCAGCACAAAAATAAACATCGACAATTGGGGTCATACATTGGTTAAACATACAGATTTCTATTTTTAATGTTGATAATGGCTCCAACCCAGAGTGAGTGCTAGGCAAAGCTCTGTGGGTAGGTGAACCACATTTGCACTGACAAGTGCTCCACAACTGGTTTATCAAAGGCTGTGGTATCTGCTATGTTGTTTGTGGGAAAGCACATATAAAAGATCCCTTGCTGCTAATGAGAAAGAGTATCTTATGTGGTATTAGTGGGTTTCCTCTAATAACTATGAGTCACAAAACATATGTCTGACACCTAATAGCTGCTGAATAAACAGTTCTCTGGGATGTTGTTAAACAACCGATCCATTAACATCTTCTTTTTAATCAACCATTGTAATGCAAGGGAAGCTACTCTTTATTCATGTGTTTGTTTTTGACCACAGTGATACCAAAAAAAAAAAGGAGACAATACCTATTTATTGGATTTTTGTAAGACAAGTGTAGAGTTAAGCTTGTATCAGAGACATGTTTGATATCAAAGTAGAGAACAATCTGTCTTATTACAGTATGTATTAAATATTTGTTTAATTTCAGAAACATTGGTCTTTTGGTGGGATGGCAGCTGGAAGAAACGTGGAGAAACTGAAAAAGAAAATTCAAGAATTGGTAATTTTAATACATATAAACCTATATAATATATACAGATAGACAGACAGACAGAAGTACAGACAGAAAGACACACACACACACACATACACACACACACACACATGAATAATAGACACATATATATACACATATGTATACCTTATAACATATACTACTCAGTATTTGTTAAGGATGTAAAATATGTGTTATGATAAACAATTTGTGCATGTAATAATTTGTGTAGCAGATTTTGAATGAGACTGTTTAGAAGGGAAGTTCATGAAGCATCACAGTGATGCCTAACTACAATAAGATATGACATCCAATGTTTCCACTAAATGCACTTATGGAATAATAAATTTAATGACATCCAGAACTGTTTATGAACTATATTCTTACAAAATTTCTAAGTGAACAAGTTACTATGAGTATACAACCCCAGAAATTGCCCGTGGCAATCGGCAATGCTGTGGAGATTGACGCCGAATTTTTCATTCTCCGCAGCTCTTTTTTTGCCATGGACTAAAAAATAAATTCAAGACGTATTTCTTTAATTATTATTTTAAAATAAAGTATATGTTACCCTAAAATTGCTGTTATTTTGCAGGGATTAAGTATATGCATACCAAACGGGAAATTCAAGTATATTGTGTGTATTCAACCTGTTAAAACAATAATAAAAAAGAATAGTTTATACAGTTAAAGAGTTAAAAACAAATTGAATAGTTTATGTAAAAAAAAAACAGAATAATTTACAAACATCACTAATAAAGTGAAATTGTCTGCTAATAGGAAGCATCATTGATTCTGGCGTCGCCGAAACTGCCGGTGAAATTGTCGCACGAGAAGGGCAAGTTCCACACGTTACTAATGACCACGGATTACGAGAGAGAAGAGTGGATGGAAGCCATGAATCTGCTCTGTAGAAAATGTAATTATGTTTCTAATTATAGCACAAGCTACATGTTCATGTATACAAGGGAGGTGATAAAAATTAAAATTATATTAACAGAAACAGATTCAGTTTTTTAAATTTTATTTAAGACTATGCCTGTTATTATATTATTTGCATTTATTTAATAACCATTTTAATTTAAATGTTTTTTTAACAACACCACTAGAGCACATTGATTTATTAATCATCGGCTATTGGACATGAAACATTTGGTTATTTTGATACGTAGTCAAGTTTGAGCCAGCCTCCAATGGGTTTAGAACTACTGTCATCAGCTTGAGAGTCCGACGTTCTACCACTGGACCACCGAGGCTCACTTTTTTTTAATAACCAGGACCCTCATTATATTGAGAAGTTGCAGGGTTCAACAGTGATGGTAGCCAGCAATCTTGGCATGCATAAAATAACATATTTTTTACCAAAAACGAAAAGTAGGCGGCGGCAAAAGCTGTTACAGGCGGCGATTTACCACTGGTGACCGGGTTCTTTTGAGGGCACTGAATAAACAATATTTATTTTTGGGGTGAGGGGTCATAATAAATAATCTGTTGAATTTCATGCTGTCATCACAGGATTGTCCGTGATGTGCCAAAAAGAACTTTCACATTTGCTCTGTGTCTCTTCTCTCCTCGTCATCCCACAGCCTCTGAAGACAACCAATATCAACCCCTCTTTTTAAAATTTGTATTGGATTACAGGCCTGGAAATAATTCTTTTTGCTCTGCTGGTCAAAATGACCAACATCAATCAATTTGTGCCGGATATTAAAGAAAATGTTCCAGTCACACAATTTAATATGAACAATTTAAACAGAATACACAGTTTAGTTTTTACGGTATATGCTTTTTATTATTTAATTTTTCACAATTTATTAAGCAGACACAAGCTGCATGAAGCCGACTTTAAAGAGAAATGTAATTTTTACCAAAAGTTAAAACATGAGTGTCAGACAAAATGACAGATACAGTTAATTTTGTGACTGTCAAATCTTCCAAAATGACAAATATGTATTTATTTCCAGCTTGGATTATTCTTTAATTTATTATTGGTTAATTTTAATAGATTATTATTTTAGCTTTATTTCTGTTAGGTGCATTTTTATAATTCTGACTTTGTTTATCTTGTCACAGGTGCCAACAGTGATCCCCCATCTTTGAGTGCCTACGACGTTCAGGAACTTATTAACAGTGTCAAAGAGGTAAGTCCTTTTGTTTAATCAGCAGAGAATACTAAATAATGTCCACTATGATACCATTTATATTATGAGTGTATTTTCAATTGAACGTATGAGCAGAAGTTCATTATGTATTATTAAAAATACACAAAAGTAAAGTTTGTTTTA
The DNA here is from genome assembly GCA_032355785.1 of Symmetromphalus regularis. Lineage (NCBI taxonomy): Eukaryota > Metazoa > Mollusca > Gastropoda > Neomphalida > Neomphalidae > Symmetromphalus > Symmetromphalus regularis. Next base: position 4,740 of record JAULBS010091761.1, on the reverse strand, counting down.
TTTAACGACGCCTCTAGAACACATTTATTAAAATATATTAAAAATACACAAGGTAAATGATAAACAATACACAATCTAAATGATAAAAAATACACAATGTAAATGATAAAAAATACACAATGTAAAATACACAATGTAAATGATAAAAAATACACAATGTAAATGATAAAAAATACACAATGTAAATGATAAACAATACATAATGTAAATGATAAAAAATACACAATGTAAATGATAAAAAATACACAATGTAAAATGCACAATGTAAATGATAAAAAATACACAATGTAAATGATAAAAAATACACGATGTAAATGGTAAAATACACAATGTAAATGATAAAAAATACACAATGTAAAATGCACAATGTAAATGGTAAAATACACAATGTAAATGGTAAAATACACAATGTAAATGGTAAAATATACAATGTAAATGGTAAAATATACAATGTAAATGGTAAAATAATAAATGTAAATGGTGAAATACAAAATGTAAATGGTATAAAATACACAATGTAAATGGTATAAAATACACAATTTAAATGGTATAAAATACAGATTGTAAAATACACAATGTATTTTCTGTCATGGTTTTCAGGTCATTTAATATATTAATACTTTGCTTATATGTGATCTTTCAGGGGTTTCTTTTAACATGTTTCACTTGTTTCTGCATATATTATCACATTACATAGTTTGATTAATTTTGAACATTTTTGTTTCAGCAACCTCAAGTAAACAAACTGGGATCAGTATTAATGCAAAATGGTGGGTATACGTTACTGATACTAGTCGATTTTTATCATCATAGTAATGCAGAGTAACTATAAAACTGTAATCCCCTGTACACACCACAAAATAATTACTGTCAGACCTAATGGCTTGTCAGTTCTCATACATAATGCCCTGTTCACACTATATGATAATTACTGTCAGACCTAATGGCTTGTCAGTTCTCATACATAATGCCCTGTTCACACTGAAAGATAATTACTGTCAGACCTAATGGCTTGTCAGTTCTCATACATAATGCCCTGTTCACACTACAAGATAATTACTGTCAGACCTAATGGCTTGTCAGTTCTCATACATAATGCCCTGTTCACACTACATGATAATTACTGTCACACCTAATGGCTTGTCAGTTCTCATATATAATGCCCTGAACACACTACATGATAATTACTGTCAGATCTAATGGCTTGTCAGTTCTCACACATAATGCCCTGTATGCACTACATGATAATTACTGTCAGACCTAATGGCTTGTCAGTTCTCATACATAATGTCCTGTACACACTACACAATAATTACTTTTCAAACCTAATGGCTTGTCAGTTCTCATACATAATGCCCTGTACACACTACATGATAATTACTGTCAGATCTAATGGCTTGTCAGTTCTCACACATAATGCCCTGTTCACACTACATGATAATTACTGTCAGACCTAATGGCTTGTCAGTTCTCACACATAATGCCCTGTACACACTACATGATAATTACTGTCAGATCTAATGGCTTGTCATTTCTAATACATAATGCCCTGTACACACTACACAATAATTACTTTTCAAACCTAATGGCTTGTCAGTTCTCATACATAATGCCCTGTTCACACTACAAGATAATTACTGTCAGATCTAATGGCTTGTCAGTTCTCACACATAATGCCCTGTATACACTACACAATAATTACTGTCAAACGTAATGGCTTGTCAGTTCTTATATTTCTCTGGGGTTTTTTGGTTTCAGACGAGGACATATTTAATGGAACTCTGAACGTCACAATCCACAAGCTGAATGGCCTGAACAGACAGTGTGGTTAGTATTTAAGTGTTAAAGTCAGTCGGGAAATAGATTTTGATTAAATATGTTAATAAGTAACAGTAGTGTGAAAATGTTTACAAAGTAACAGTAGTGTGAATATGTTTACAAAATAACTAGTGTGAATATGTTTACAAAGTTAGTTAGTGTGAAAATGTTTACGCAGTAGTACGAATGTTTACAAACTTGTGTGACTTATGTTTACAAAGTAACTAGTGTGAATATGTTTAGAAAGTAACTAGTGTGAATGTTTACAAAATAACTAATGTGAATATGTTTACAAAGTAAGTTGTGAGAAAATGTTTATGCAGTAGTATGAATGTTTTCAAACTAGTGTGAATATGTTTACAAAGTAACAGTAGTGGGAATATGTTCACAAAGTAACAGTAGTGGGAATATGTTCACAAAGTAACAGTAGTGTGAATATGTTTACAAGAGTAACATTTGTGTGAATATGTTCACAAAGTAACAGTAGTGTGAATATGTTTACAAAGTAACAGTAGTGTGAATATGTTCACAAAGTAACAGTAGAGTGAATATATTTACAAAGTAACAGTAGTGTGAATATGTTTACAAAGTAACAGTAGTGTAAATATGTTTACAAAGTAACAGTAGTGTGAATATGTTTACAAAGTAACAGTAGTGTGAATATGTTCACAAAGTAATAGTTGTGTGAATGTTTACAAAGTAATAGTTGTGTGAATATATTTACAAAGTAACAGTAGTGTGAATATGTTTACAAAGTAATAGGTTTGTGAATATGTTCACAAAGTAACAGTAGTGTGAATATGTTTACAAAGTAACATTACTGTGTTTCTGCAGACACGTACTGCTGTCTTGAAATGGACTCGTATGACCACTTCTTCATGAAGGCTCGTTCACACATCTGTAAAGTGTCATCTGATCCCTCTTGGGATGAAGATTTTGAGCTGGAGCTCGACGGATCGCAGACTTTACGCGTGCTGGTATATGAACAGCGCAAAGACAAGTCGGACGAACTGCTCGGTAGAGGAGCCATGGAGGTGAGTTGATTTTTTGTTTTCTACGTGTCACCATTTTCATCCCTACATAATAGTCTGACTTGTTTGTCATTAAGGGTATTGGGAGATAGCTCAAGCAGTAGAGTGTCCGTCTGTGAAGCAGTCGGTCATCGGATCGATCCTTCTCAGTAGAACCATTTGTAATTTGGGCTATTTTCAATTCCAACCAGTGGTCCACAACTGGTTCATCAAAGGTCATGGTATGTGCTGTCCTATCTATGGGACAGAGCATATAAAAGTCCCTTGCTGCTTCTCAAAAAGAGTAGCCTATGTGGCTAAATATGATTGAGGTCCAGTAGCTGATGATAAGATAAAAATCAATGTGCTCTTGAGGTGTCGTTAAATAAAACAAACTTTACTTTACTTTACAAAATCTCCATTTCTAAAATTTTGCTAGTAGATAATTTATTGAGTGACAAAACCTACACAAATTGATAATGTACTATTTTCAGCTAAACAAGTTTGATTTTTCCAGCAAATGATTGAGTGATAAAACCTACATACTAATAAATGATAAAAATGATAATGTACTATTTTCAGCTAAACAAGTCTGATATATCCTAAAGATAATTTTATTGATAAAACCTGCATACTAATAAATGATAAAAATGATAATGTACTTTTTTCAGCTAAACAAATCTGATTATCCAGTAAAAAATTGACTGGGTGAAAAAACCTACACAATAATAAATGCTAAAAAGTATTATATACTATTTTCAGCTAAAAAGGGTGATTTATGCAGAAGATAATTTTATTGATAAAACCTGCAAATAATTGATTGAGTGATAAAAACCTGCACAATAATAAATGATAAAAATTTTATAATATACTATTTTCAGCTGAACAAATCTTGGTTAAACACTACATTTGAAGAGCGAACCGTGGTGATGAACGAAGTGTCTCTGGTGATCTCAGTACGACACACACCAGCCAGCAAGACCATGAGGCGAATACCATCTCAACAGAAGACTGCCGTGTTTGGTGTGAAGATAGCCACGTGTACCAGGAGAGAGGGAAAAACTGTTCCTTCAATAGTCACCACATGTATACAGGAGGTCGAGAAACGAGGTCAGTTCCAGCACTGTGTTTACGATTGTGAGGCGGTCGGCCGTCAGATCAATCCTTCTCGTTGGATCTATTTGCAGTTTGGGCTATTTTCCGTTCCAAACAGTGGCCTATAACTGCTTCATTAAAGGCCATGGTATGTGCTGTCCTGTCTGTGGGAAAGTGCATATAAAAGACTCCTTGCTCTTTATCGGAAAGAGTAGCCTATGTGGCAGCTGCAGGTATTCTCTAAAGAAATACAATGTATGTCAGAAAGACTACATGATTGATGTCCAATAGCCGATGATAAGATAGAAATGAATGTACTCTAGAGGCGTCATTACATAAAATAACTGTTACTTTGTCTTTATGATTTGAATGCTGTAAATAATTAAATTAATGCGAACAGAACATTAATTAATTAATTTAATATTTGTTTAAGAACCCCGCAAAACAAAAATTGTGCTATGTTTGAGTTATAATTTTTTTTACAATAAATTAGTGTATAAAACTGATTTACATTATGGTTATATATATATATATAATATAATGATAAAATATATATAATAAACAATGTAAAACGTTAATGCTAGAAATACGAGGACTAAATAGACAATAATCAATAAACACATTTTTATTTTATCTACAATAATGTATTGGTTTAAAAATAATTAAATTAACGTTGTAGTGTACACTTATCATAACATTATTTATATTTATTTACTGTATTAATTTTATAAGACCCCCACCCACCCATCCTCCCACCCCCCAATAGGTGATGTTTATTTTTTTGTGCTGGGGTTGGGCACATTTGTAAATATGTGTC
>JAULBS010091750.1:0-17312 GCA_032355785.1 Symmetromphalus regularis | reverse complement strand
ACACCCTATAAAACTTTCCCAACATAAGATGTATTTGGATACATCTTATGTTGGGAAAGTTTTATATATATATATATATATATACATCCAAATACATCTTATGTTGGGAAACTTTTATAGGGTGTGTTCATAACGTTTAAAATAGTGTCTGTCTTCAAGGAACTTGAAATAATATAAAATAAAATGTGAAAATATTTTGAGTGGAGGCTGGGTGTTCAACAACAAAACCTCATTACTTCTCCAAAAGTTTTCAAATATTCATTGTTTTGTTGCATACAATAGGTCTCACTGGATTGGTGAAACTCCAGATATGAAGACAGGACATCCTCATGGAACTTTTCCACCTAAAATATTTTGTTTCAGCCTGTAACCAAGAGTGCCTCCATGGCTGAAGCTGGATTCCTCTAAATAAATGTATATATAACATGGTGCACGGGGTATAAAAATTATAATAAAAAACAAACTTTATTTAAAAACAAATTCCTAAAAAAGGTAAATGCATTCACAAACAACAGACTTCAAACATCCACACAGTGAAAGAGTGTTAGAAAATAAGATATATAAAGAATACAAAATATTAGCTTAGATTGGAAAAAACTCACCATTTGAAAATAACAAATATGTACATTATGTGAAAAAATAATAATAATAAAAAAAATCATCAACCACTGTTTCAAAGGTGAAATAGAAATTGTTAAAACACTGACAAACAAATTATTATAATTTCTAAAATGCCTGCAATATATAAAACAATGTATTAAATGGCTGCAAGAAGAAAAATAGGACTAATATTCATAAAATAAACAAATTGAAGCACATATGCCTTTTAGCAGACTACAATATAGGTACTACTTGCAACAGAGAAATATTTATTTAATAACCCACCCACCACTTCCCCACAAAAATAAAAATAATAAAGGTATAGGGGTCATGACCACTTGCAACATGTCAAGACTTGCAGGAATTCAACATATTGTTGGCTTGTTTAAATATACAATATTGAAATCCCTAGCTCAATATCCTGCAAATAAAATCTTTACATGCATTGGTGGGATACAGGCTTACTTCAGGCACCATCAATAGTCCATTATGCATGTCTGGTTAGGTTTTGTGCAAAATCAAATGCCACGAAGACTGTGTTTCATCAAAAGCTAAACAATGTTGGCCATCTTGTTTCTATACAAACCCTCATCTTGTTATGGCTCAAATAAAGTTTTGATGTTGCATAACTAAAGTTGAGCTAGAGTGCCTTGTTGCAAATTACATGTATAGATTGACAGTTGTGACTCTGGTTAGTGCCTGAAATATGCCTACTTAGCAAGTGAGATGTCAAAGAAAAATAATTCTAAACTGACACCATGAAGTAAAATATTACCTGGGGATAGTAAATTTAGTTAAACTTCTGAAAATGAAAATGGCCTTAATGGTTAGATAAATCTAATTAAAAGCGGATCACATCCATCCGTACAGTTTTTGTGTCGATCTGAATATTACTGATTAACAATTATGTACAAATGACATTTCATTTAACCAATCAAATTAGCACTGGTAGGATATGTCAGTTTATGAAACAAATGATCTCAGAATACACTAAAGGTATAACAAATTATAACAAATGTTTACTATTGTGCCACTTTATGACTAATACAATATATATCAATGTTAAAGAACACAAATGTTTTGTTTAAACCGTAGTATTATAGTAAAGGTGAAATTTGTTTGGTCTGTTTAATAAAGGAAAATCACAGAAATATTGTCATTAGTTGATGTGTACTAGACGGTCATGTTCAGATCCAGACACAAGCTACTGTAATCATAAGCATACAGGTTCCATTTTTGGGGGAAGAGTTGCAGGTTGATTTTTGCCTAAATTTAAGATTTAAAAAAAAAAAAGCCTGAATCTCAATAATAAAGTCTATTCACATTTAAACTTAAGACTACTACACATTTTTATTGTAATGATATTAAAGAACAAAACAATATCAGACAAAAAACTTTACTAATTTGGTCCACTTGTATGCACTTGTCTACCTGGTCAGCTCATTTTGACCTAACGCCATCTTAATTTTTGCCCTAATAAGAAACTTCCTCCAGCTTTGGGAGGATGGGTGGGGTGGGGGGCAGGGGGAGGCATGCTTATGACTGAGATGAATGAGATTTGATTTTAATTAGATTGCAGTCTGTAATCCCAATATCCAAGACCGTTTTGGAGACGGCTTTCATTTTTGAGAAAATCATGGACTGACTGTGTGCACTGCTAACTTGCATGAACAGCCCTTGAAGTGCCATTACTAAATCATTTTGGTATGACACTGTGATGGCAATTTCAAGAAAATTAGCAAACAGCACAATTATATTTATGCTTTTGTGATGTCAGTAAAATTAACAAAAAACAACCACACAGCAAGATTTTATGGTGGCTTTGATGATTGCCACTATGAATTTCAAGGGATGTGAACAGCTAACAAACCTGGAGAAAAGCCAAAATTATTTAGCGTTAATAGTTATGTCATCTTAGACCAAACATGTCTGGTGATCATTTGTCAAATTCCCCATCCATCAAATCACTTCATGCCACTGGATACCATAATAGAAGTGAATCTAACATGAGGAACAGAAAAGAGCCCTCAGGGCATGTGCTCCCAGTATTTGCATAGTCGGGTATTTACTGTTATCAATAGCATCCCAGGCTTATTTACTGATCATTAAATTAAATGAACATCATCAAGTTTGGTCACAAAAACAACAGGCACGACAAACTGTATTTAATTTGCCAATTTCCATATCCATCAAATTGCTTGTCAATCACTGACTACATATTCATATTTAAAAAAAAACTGACACATGCACACTGTAGATTAATTAAAATCTGAAATCTTGAACACTTTCATGTCTATGCTAAAATAACCCAAGGAATATCCACATATAAATGCTACAATTTGAGCACAGCAAGCCATCACATCCATGAAATCAATATGTTTGCTGTGCACCTACCTTTATTCACGTAACTTTTAAAACTGGTAATAAATTTAAAATAATGACTCAGGGATTTACTGGACTCACAAAACCTGTGTAAAGGGTGCAATAAAACGTCATCTGGTCCCCCAAAATTAGAGACACTACGTCCCATGGGACTCCTATAAAATATATCAAAACTGTTTTGGTTATATAATCGACAATCGACTCAGTCATGAATAAACAATAGAAGGTGGGGTGGAGGGTATACTGGGACATTTTAGTGCCATAAAAATGTATTCAATATAAAACACATAAAAATTAAGATAAGATAAATATTTTTTCTTAATGAAAAACCTGTTTTCTGCAACTCTTAACTAAATTGTGGACCATTAGGTTTTAGGTTGAGACCATCAGAAAAGAAACAGGTGAGTCCTAGGGATCCCTCTTATAAAAGCCAGGTAGACCCCTGGAGACTATTTCTGAATATTTGAGCATGTTTGTCACAAACATGATCTCAGAATTACAGGATTCTCATAGGTTTTCTGTACAGAACCATTTAATTCTAGGGTTGAGTTGTGCCAAACTATCTACCCAAGAGAGACGTAATCTATTTTTCAATGCTACTGTTTGGAAAATAAGGAATTAAAATACTAATCTGACAAGAGAAATGGGAGGTATTCTTGCCCCTATAACAATATAATACTTACATGCCTAGAGGCGGTTCAATGGTCAACCTGAGAGTAGAAAGTATTGTCTTACTTTCCTGAACACTACACACCATCACAACAACAATAAACTAAATAATATTACACAAACATGTATTTAATCACACAAACATGAGTTCAATCAAAAAATACTGAAGTCAAACCCATTGAATGAAATGGCCATTTTAATTAAGCAGTCACTGCTTAAGCTAAGTTTTATAAAAAAAAAATTTGGGATTATAGATTTTTAAAAGCAAGAATCTGCAGTTGTCAGACAAAATAAAAATAAAATTTGTTATGACTTATTCTTACTTTCAGAAAATCATTAGGTAATTCAGGAAACATGTAATCAGTTATGTAATGGATAGTTAAGTTTCAAATGAAGTTAAACGTTGCAAACTTTAACATGAATTTAGGCCTATTCAGGCAAAACAAGTCTAAATAATGTTACAATATAATGTCATCTACCTGAACAATTAACATAATGGAACACTTGGTAATCTAGTTAAAAACCAGACATACCATTTTACAGTTACCTGATATTTTGAAATGTTGTTCCCTGCCTAAAAGTAATATCAACAACTTTGTTTTGCATCACAGTTGTTAACAATGATAGTTTCTATGAATAAATTATTATGGATGGAATTTAAATGCATATGGAAAAGAATACTGGGGCACTTGTTAAAACTGCTGCAGGTATCTTATTTCTAGAATAGATTCTGAAGTTCTTTAGGACTTTATATTCTTCGACAAAAGAATATATTCCCACAAGGATTCAATAAAATATGAAAGTAGTAATTGAGTAGAAAAAAACGTGGGATAAAAAAAAAAAACCACTAAGTTTATTTCACAAGAATGAAAATGTTTGCTAACTTTCAATTAATTCATTTGATTTGTTGTCTATGAACATAACAAATAATACTTCAACATACAGCAGTTCTGGAGCAAAAATGGCAATAAGAAACCCGTAAAAGGGTCACTTAATAAGAAGTATATTAAACTATAATGTATCAGAGTTCTTACATGTGGAAGATCAAATTCAAGGATATATCCAGAACATTTCCAGGATATTATGACTACATATATTTTGTCCAGGACTTAAAATATTAGTTACATGTGATTTTACAACAATTTCTGACAGCAGAACTGAATGAAACAGTGAAAATGACATTTTACATTCCAATTAACCTATGGAACTTACTGAAAATATTTCATCTTTAAAATATTAAACAAATGAGACTGTGATATTTTCATGTTTTTTTGCGCTTGTTTTTACAGATTTCCATGACTTACAATGACATCACAATGGTTTTTCCAGCCCAGCTTTTAAAATCATGAGATTCCACGGTTTTCAGAACATGTAAGAACCCTGCATATAGATATCAGGAAAGAAGATGTTACTTTATAACATACCTGGATTTGGACCGGCGTTTCCTGTGTCGGCTTCTTGATCTTATTCGTCGTGATCTGGATCGTTTTCTCGATCGTGACCGTGACTTGCGCCTAGATCGTGACCGTCTAGATCTTGACCTTCTCCGAGATCGTGATCGACTTCGCCCCTTTGAAATACTTCTGGTCCTTCTCGATTTGGACATCGATCGACTTCGCCTGTCCAAACTGCGACGTTTCGTTTTTTTCCCTGACAAAGTATAATGTTATTAAGCATACAGAATATATACACTGTCACATAATCTGGAAAATATTTGCCAGATTCCTGCTGTTAGTCTTCAGTGTTAGCTGCAAAAGGTCAAATACCAGTTGTAATTATAACAGAAGTTAAAATTGGCATAACCTAGTTACAGGTTTTGAACAAAATAGACTGCAACCTATACATATAATTACACAACTAGTGTGAAAATAATTACTGTACTGGACAAAATGTCCTATATTAATCAGTTTGTACTGATCATTATGGAAAATACCATAATTTTATATGCACAATTAGAAATATTGGTTCTAAAGGGTATGTTTTCATCATTATATAATTTAGCTCATTTTGGAAAATTGATATACAATACAATTAATATTAATACTGTATACAGTGTTACAAACAAATGTTAATTTTCATTATCAGTTTAAACATAAGTGGACAAAAGGACAAAAAAAAAAAAATTATGATTGTCAAATCTTCCAAAATGATAAATGTATACCTAACAAGTTTAATAGAGTAACAGATAATGTATATTCCATTATCTTCTTTTTTTCCTTTTCTTTTTTTAGCAATGGCCAGCTACTTTGACTGTTGTGCAAATGGTTATCACATATTTTACACATTTCAGATGTCAATAACAAATTCCAAAATGGCAATTAATTCTACTTTTCATCTGAATAGTGGCATTTCTCATAATACCAAAAACATTATTTTAAAGAATACTCTTGATGGCAAATTTTTATTTTTAAAGGTATGACTACATTTTTTGTTTTTTATTAATTATTGAGACACCCTATATTATCAATTAGAGAGATGAAATCAGTAATATGGCTAACTGTATTTATGAAACTGAGGCCACATTATCCCACTTTATAATTTTATAGTCATCCACAATAATAGTCCTCTTTAAAAAAAAACAGGATGCTGTAACGTGAATGCTCAACATTCATGGTTGGTAGGCAATGAGATCAAATCTCAGTCAAGGCATGGGATTTTTAATCTTAATACTGATTCCAGTCCAGAGTGAGTGCTCTGCAAGGCTCTGAGGGTATGTGTACACCACTTACAATAACCAGTGGTCCATAACGGGTTCATCAAGGGCTGTGGTATGTGCTATCTAGTATAAACATCTCTTCCTCTAAAGACAATAGAGTGCAAAACACCATATGTCTGACACTTAACAGCTGTTGAATAAACAAAGTGCTGGTGTGTCTTTAAACAACCAATCCTTTCCTTTGTACTCAACATAAAAAAAACTGCCATCAACTGTAGCTCATCTGCTAATATAATATTACATTCATTTCAACATCTTAAAATGTTAATGCAAGCAGCCACATCTAATAATTGTCTACTTGTTATTTTATTAGTGTAATCACATACTCATATTTGTCCAACAAAAAGACTCCAAAAATACTTGATTTTCATCATTTTTATGAAATTTTCAATGAAATTAAAGAAGGCTATCATAAGACCAAGAATAAAAATGTAATATTTATATGAAAAATGGTACAAAAAACAATCCAGTGACTTAAAGCCATGGTGAGCTCACTTCTAGATAATAAAAGAAAAGATTGCTGGTTTAATGACAACCAAGCTTATATGTTAATCTGGTTGCTAGGTGTCAAACTCCAGTATTTGTGACATACACTTCACAAAAGAAATCTCATACCACCAGACTACATTGTTTCCAATTAGTAGCAAAGGGTCTTTTATAAGTAACATTCCACAGACAGGACAGTACACACAATGGTCTTTGTTCCACTAGGTGTGGATTACTGTCTGGAATGAGAAATAATCCAATGAGTCCACTATTAAGTCCAACAAGGCATCGTACTTTAGGAGGAAATGGAAGCTCTGATACATCGCGCTCCATCTAGATAAGTAAGGTATAAAAAAATTCTTTTTTAAACCTGTCTGGGGTGAGATCTAGCTTATTTGGTAAAGTGTTTGAGATGCTTTGGTTAAAGGATTGAAAACCATCAGTGGACTCATTCACTGAGACTCCCCCCCCCCCTCTCCTAACCAGTGCCTCATCATTGGTACATCAAAGGCTGTGGTATGTATTGTCCTGTTTGTGAGGATGTGCATATGAAAGATCCCTAGCTGCTAAGAGAAAAAAGAAACAGGTTTCCTCTGAAGACTACATGTTAGAATTACCAAATGTTTGACATTTAATAGCCAAAGGATTAATAAATCAATGTACACTAGTGGTGTCATTAAACATGACAAAAAACTACTTTTTTCTTTTACATCATAACAATGTTATTTCATGTATGGTATGGCTGCAAATGCATATCACCCTAAAGGTATATGTAATTGACAAACATTTTTAATAACTCTGAACATGATTGATCAGTCTGTGAACACAATAACTTGTAGGGTCAGCCTTGCCTAGCATTAAAAGATATCAGACACAGGTTTTGGTGACACACTGACCAAGTCAATGAGTCAAAGAATCCTGAAACATTTTCACTACGACATATTCTTAAGGGTTCATTCATAATTACAAAACATTTCCTGTTCATACAAAGCATAGACTGGGGAAAGGGGGCGATGATGAGTTCATGGTTCATCATTAAAATGTTAATTGGAGTTCCACCAAAAATTGATATTTTAAGCTTATGAATGTCTTCTTCTTCTGCAAATGTTCCAAATATCTACTGCATGAATTTAACTGTTTCCATAAATTCTGCAGTTAGTAGCAGGTCATCTCTTCCACCCCAGACTTTTGTTTCCATTAATCTTATGAATATGAGGGAAGAGGTTTTAATAATATGATCCTTTCACATGAATAGATAAATATCCAGAACTGCAATTGTAAGCATAAAACAATTTAATAAATTGATGACATGACCTAGATGTTGTTTATTTTATTGATGTAATGACAGCTGCGTATCAAAGGCAAAACACTGAATGATGTCTCTGTTTTATTATTTTAATACCAGATGAGTAACAGTGGCTATAAATTTAATACTATCTTTGTTTTATCTAAAATATGTAACAGAAGCTATAAACTGAATGCTGTCTTTATTTTATTTTGCAATGTCAGATGTGTGTGTAAAAGAAGCTATAAATTTGGTGTCAAGAAACTGTGCCTGATTTCCTTTAATTAAAGGTTAACCTGATTGTAAAAATAATTACCCTCAACGTGGTGCTCGTCTGTAAAAAAGAAAAAGATATTTTGCAATAGATTAAAGGCAGTGAAAAAGATAAGAACATATAGGGTTAACTCTGTTTAGGCATACTTAGGGTTAACTGAGCTCCAGGTTTTTCTTCTGAAACAAATAAAATGTCAGACACACAAAAAATATGTCAAAAGACTATATATACTGTTCAAAATATGAAGAGGATATTCAACACAGCTTACAAAATGAGTAATGTTTGTAGAAATAGCTGCAATAATTGGCAAACCAGATCTGAAATAATTATGGCCAAATGAGACCAAGACATGCTACAAGAGTAAAACTTAGTTTTAGATTAAAGTATTCATTAAAAATTAATATAACCTCTGAGGCTCTCTAAACATGGATGCCTCATTCATGGCATGTTCCAGATCAAACATCCAGTAACACCTTTTGGGTTTCCTGTCCCATTCCTACAGGATGGTGCCTGCATCTCCCAAAGGACTTCAATGCCATTGATTTTGCCCAGTTATATCCCACATGTGTTCAATGGTGTAAAGGTATGCACTTGGTTCTAGAAAGGGTAATATGCTTTATTGTTGCACGTTTCATAATTATTCATATTTGAATTCAAATATCCCCTAATTATTTTGAAGAGTATAGTATATATATTCTCTATGAGCATCTCATAGTAACTGCAACAGAAAGATTACAATTATTAAGATCTCAATAAAAAAAAAAGGTTAATAGTTAACTGGTAATGTTATATGCAGCTCAATGTAAAATTCAGTATCCCTCTATTACAGCATCTGCAAAATTATCACTTTTATTAATATAACAAAAAGACAATCAGACCAAGTTTATTCGAGAGCAGAAGAAAAAAGAAATTATCTAACAATAATCTAACATCCGAGTGCTGAAAAAAAAGTATTTCATATAGATTTTGCATAGGTGTGAGAAATAATAATCTTATCACTATAAACATTTTACATGTTGGACATGGTGGAGAATTAAATTGTTTGTCTGAATATAACAGTTAAAAATTTCAGTTAGTAAACTTTTTAAAACACAAACTGTAAATTCTCATTCTTAATGACTTTTTCAGACTAGGAAAAGAATTATAAAATACATAAATATGTTCAAATAACATCAAGTATTTCCCTTTTATTGTGACATTTCTAGACTGGGAAAAGAATTAGGGGTGGGTATCAAGCACATTTCGTAGATTGCAACCCCTCAGTGATCTGATTCTTTAACTGGGTTTATTCTCATTCAAACCAGTGCCATACAACAGAAAAACAAATGACATGGTATGTGCTGTCCTATCTGTGGGAAACAATATACAAGATATCCTTTGCTGCTAATATATAGTTGGTTTTCATGACTTTATGATCCAGACATTGCAGACAATGAAATATTTTTAGAGTTAGCATCTACAAAGAATATTGTCAATAATCTATGGCTTCTAATTTGAGGACAATTTGAGCAATTGGCTCCTAGACTTCTAGATGTTATTTTAACACCTACATTGGCTGTAGTAGAACTGGGGTAAAAATGTAATACTGGAAAAGATTCTTACCTTCTGCTGCTGCCGTTATCAGAGACTGGGCTTCCTTGACCTTCTTCATAGCATCCTCCATTTCACGCTGTGACGCCGCTTCATCTTTTGACAATGGTTTTTGAATAGCAGTGTTAGAATGGGTCACTCTAGGAAACAAAAACACATCATTGAAGTTATACAGAATTCAGGTTAAAATATGAACATGGGGATTTATTAATATCCTCGCACCAATAAAAAATTAAATATCGGCTATTGTGGCTGAATATTTGGAAGTCATCACCATTAGCTAACATGTGTGTATTATTGTCATCTGATATCTTTTTCTCTCTTCTAAATACAGTCAAAATTAGTCTAATGCCCACCTTCATATAACAAACACATGTCTATAAAATCCACTTTTGATATGTTCCTTCATAATACAAATTCATGTTATTTTATGCTGTATATAAAAACTATATAAATTAACTTAACTTTTCAAAGCAAATCTTTTAGTGAGTGGATTATGTTTACCAAAGCTCAGATGATAGAAATGCTTTGGTTGTAGGATCAAGCCCACTCAGTGGACTAATTATTTTATTGTTTTTTACCACGACCCAACCAGTGTCATACAGCTGGTATATCAAATGTTATGGTATGTGTTGTCCTGTCTGTGGGGAAGAGCATATAAAAGATTCCTCGCAGTGGATGGAAAAATGTAGTGGGTTTCTTCTGGTGTGGCAAATTAATAAATCAATGTGTTCTAGTGGTATCGTTAAACAAAAAACATTACACGTAAAATTATCAGCAGATAGCTCTAATACGTAGGTTGAAATACATGCATTCGTACTAAGAAACGACATACATAAAGTAGCTTTTACAGACAGATGGCTGTTATATACAAGTGGCCATTAGACCAGTTTTGACTTTATATTCATCTTGATTTCCTATTTTTACATCTGAGCTTATTACATTTTTATGGGACCTGCTAAAACTTTAACTCTGCCTTTTAAACAGTGTCAAGGGGTGGAAATAATTAATACAGAGTCAATTGCTTAAACTGTTCCCCAGGATAAACCAGGTTATGAGCTATAGGTGATAAAAATTATTCTTTTCAGTGTCATTCAGGGGTGCTGAAAGTATTCGCCCGATCGCCAAATGCAAGTAAAAATTCTAACAGACAAGTTAAAAAATTCAACTACAAGTCTCACAGACGATCTGTATTTTTCTCATTGACAGTAAAAAGAATATTTTTTTTCCCCATTGAATCTGCCTCCTTGTATAAGCCATGTCAGATAATCATGCATTTATCTGTTGTTAAAAAATTATATATTGTTCTATAGGCTGGTGGACTAGTAGAAATTCTAGCTGGCTAGTAAAATTTTGTTTGTGAAATATTCTCCATTTCTGCACCCCTGTCATTGCAAAATGTGGTCACTACCATGAACAGGTGTTGGTTATATAAATCGCTAATTTTCTATCCTATTGTACCAGGTAGATTTAAATGTTTAAATGAATGAGACTGTATTGCTTACTTAATTGGATGCCCTTGGAACATGACTCTGTTGTATGTCAGAGAAGTGGCGACAGAGCGCTGGTCAGTGAACTCAATCAGAGCAAAGCGAGTCGGCATACTGTCATCTCCAGCCATTCGTACATATTTCACCTCTCCAACCTGGCTGAAGAAACTCATAAGCGATTCGGGTATCACCTAACAAATCAAATACACACAATGAATACAGATCCTATGTTATTCATTGTTAAAACATTTCCTATCTAGCAAATGTGGTTATATCTATAAACAATAATTTACTACTAGCAAGATTAAGCCAGTAAATAATAACTATTAGTTATCTTTACTATTTATTTTTAAAGTGTGTAACATAGGCAGAATTTTTTAAATTATTGTTTCATATTATATACCAAATAATACTTATTAATCATTTGAGGGTGGAACTTTAAGAACATGTAATTAAAGGTATATTATAGGGAGCCAAATAATTTAAGAACTTTTAATAATAAACCACACAAACACAACCATGTAAAAATTTAAAGTGATAGTAGAGTGTTCAATAATTTAACCATTTTTAATAATAAACCAAACACTCTTAGAAAAATTAAAGTGATGCTATTTGGTGTCCAGTATTTTAATAACTTTTAATAATAAACCACTCTTAGAAAAATTAATATATTTGTGCAATTAAGTTCTTGTAACATTTTATATTATTTTTATGAGGACTGCCTCTTTAGACTGAATATTTTGATACCATTTTGAATTTGATAATGATGTCACATTAAATGTGTAAAATATTGGTTATTTGTGTGATTTATTACTAAAAGATTATTCATTTATTTATGTTTCATGTGATAAAACTAAATGATTAAAGGCCAGTGTCAGGCGAGTGCATACAATCACTTTCCTGCAATGGAGAAGACTGAACAAGTAAGTGTTGGTAATTATGAATGATCCATAATACAAACACTGCACTTACTGATTGATCTAGATTCGACACGTAGACAGTTCTGCGTATTTCTTCAACTTTACCTGGTTCCACATTACCAGGAAGCGGAGGATACTGGGGAAGACCCAGAGCAGTTAGTTGTGGATCCACTGTCGTAATCACCTGACCTTGTGGTGTACGACTAATCTGAAGAAAACAGTATGGAGCTCAGTATAAAATAAATATAGTCACTATAGTAAATATGAAATACACATAGTTAATAAGAAATAAATGTTGGAGTCAATATATTAAATAACATGATTGGGTTGATATGAAATAAACATAAAGGTCAATATCAAATAAACACAGAGGTCAATATAAAACAAAATCTAAATAACTAAGTCAATATAAAATGAACAGAAGGATCAATATCAAATAAACATTATGTGACAGGGCGACAAACATGAAGAGATTTTTTTCCAGGATTTTCAAAATTTTCAAATATAAGCGCGCGAACTCTCTTTTTCAAAAAGTTAATTTAAAGTGCAAACAAACTTTTTCAAAAAATCATAATTTAAAGTGCAAACGCACTTTTTCAAAATCATAATTTAAAGCATGAAGGCACTTTTTCAAAATCATAATTTAAAGCGCGAATGCACATTTTCAAAAACTTAATATAAATTTTACAAATAAACAACAAACCACATAATTCATAATAAAAAAACATGTATTAATAAATATATGTTATATGTCACAAAAAGAAAATCAGCCCACAAATTACATGTAAGCCATAATGAGCACTAAACAAAATACCCTAAATATTTGCACTTCACGTCACGTTTAAAATAAAGGTGTACATATGTAGCGTAGAGCAAGCATTTTTCTTTTATAAATATTTTTATTACCTTTTTGTGTAAATGAATCTAATCAGAAGAAAATTAATCAAATTATTTAATTTTTTCATCTAAAATTGTCTTCAGCCCAACTGTAAACATGACCTGTTTACTGGTATTGCAGAGTCCTTTTTCTAATTTTGACAACAAAGCGTCTATACCTTACCACAATAAAATAGAACAGTTTAATAACAAATAAAACATATCATAATTGTACTTATTGTCTTATCTAGCTGTATTCCAAACATGATTAAGTTTGATCTAATCCTGTATTTGTAATCCCTTGGCAAAGGTGTTACTGGACACCTTTCTACAAAATGTTCACGCTAGCATCGTACTCGCTATATTCGTGGTACATAACGAAATATGGATCCTGAATAAACATTGTTCTCTAATCAAGTTGTTTCGTTATTTATTGCCTGTTGTATAAAGTAATACCACAAAATGTATTGTTTTCAACCAGAAATAAATGTCTACGAACAAGAATTTTCCATTTTATGGCTCCAGTTTACTTTTTAGTTAAAAGATTTTCATTGATCAACTGACAAAACTAACAACCAATAGGAATTTGCATTTGTTAAAGGCGCATAACTCTATTATAGAAAATACACTGTTCTCGGGAAAATTAGATCGCTTTATTTTGTTTCGGTAATTTAATTTAAAATGGTCAAATATAGATTTTTGGGGTATGGAATTTGAAAAAAATTCTGGATATTTAGTAACAATTCCAGTTTTCAGTAAAACAAACAATATTATATGGGTCAACAAAATAAATATTATAAAAAAACACCTCAAAGCGGTTAATATAAAATAAAAAAACAATTAGGGTTTTTCTCAATTACAAATCTGTTACGGCTATTGGAATTTCCCGTTAAAAAAAAGCCCACACCTGATCCATTAAGATTAACTGACAAGAACTTGCGAGTTTATTCAAAATACAATCTGTTCACAGCTCTTGACAGCATAATTAGCTAATCCAGACTGACCTCAGTTGCACATGTTAACGTGACAACTTGACTTTTAAATTAGAAGGTTGAATTTTTCCAATTTAACACATTTGAAAAAATTGGCTATATTATACATAGAACATGTCATGAAATAAACAATAAAGGGTTAATATGAAATCTTCTATCACACACACATACACACACAAAATTCACTGAAGTGACAAAACTATGTGGTTATAAAAAGGGTCTCAATAAATAACTATATAATTATAAAACATGCATTTTATATTATCTCCATTTATCCAAAAAGCACTCTTCACTTTCAAAATTGAAAATGTTGATACTTTGTGAATGACACGTAATATTGATAATTACCTGACTGACAACATTACTGGGCCAGGTTGGCATACCCGGCATCATCCCAGATACGACTTGTGGTGTCAGCTGTAATGCAGTATTCTCATCAGGTATTTTACCTGTAAATAAACTTGTCACTTATTTTATATAATTAACAAAATATGGGAGGGGAAGGGGGTTAATAAGAACAGGAAAAAATATTCTTCCTTGTTGAACATTACATTAAAAAATGGTGTATACCCACACACACAAAATCAGTTTTATGAATTAAAAAGTTGACATAGAAAGAAATATTAATTTAATTAATTAGATACTGTACCAACATGAGGAACAGAAACTAAGTCCTACAAATTACATTTAGGGTATATCTTGATACTGCCAGAAGACGTTTTGGAAGGGTAGGATTCAAATATATTTTTAGAATTATTAATGTTGGGGGTAGTTAGGTGGTTATTAGTTATTGACAAATTAGAACACCCCGAACTCCTTCCCCTAGATACGTTGTTTTACAAATAAACTAATAATGGTAATAAGTGAAAATACCATCAAGTACTGGCACAACAATGAGAGCTCGGTCAATGAAGACGGTGTTGGTGAGATGAAGGGCAACACCAACACTTGATGAATCATCAAATTCCACATAGCAGACACGTGCAGACACCTGAAGCTCAGAATGTCTGAAAAAAGTAGAAATGAAAAGCATGCAGTGTTGCCTCAATATATACATTCCATCCACAAAAGAAACCCACGTTTGATGTGACCATAGGCCTGTGCATTATTGACATATATTGGTAAAGGAGATATTTGTGATTTTTGTTTAAGAACACAATAACTAAAATAAAATCATAAAAATTGAATAAAATTAAAAGTAAAAAATAACATTTCTTCTACAACACAAAACAAACATTTTAGGGTCTTTTGCAAGTATTTTCTTGGATGATCAGAATGTCTTTATTTAAATTAGTTTAATTTTTCTTTCTTTTTTAATGATACAGTTGTTCAGGCAGTTCCGGATCAAGTGTCATTTTATTTTAATAAAATAAACAATTACTTACTTTGCTACTATAACAATTAAAACGAATAAAATATGTAGTACGAAGTCCTGGTACAGGGGACAATATTTCAAAATCTTAGGACACCGGAAGTTGGTTCACGTTGTTTTTACCTACATGTAGGTAATCAATAGTTTGGTAACGTGAATTATATTTGCGTAACACGTGGGTTACCTGATCAGTTACCTCAAAGTTACGTTGAAATTATGTTTAAAACACATAATTTTTTGCTTAAACAAAGTTAAAACAAAATACAAAAGAAAACAATTTATAAGTTTTTTTTAATTTTTGCTAAAGTTAGCTATGTTGGTTTGTTTTGTTTATATATATATTTTTTTTTTAATGAACACTTCCAGATTTGTTTTTTCTTTTTGTGCTGTCCAAGCTACTTTCACTTTATCTACAGTGTTGTTCCAAATGTTTGTTTTTTAAAGCTCATTCTGCGATGTAGGTATTTTAAAACTTTTGTAAGACCTGTTTACGTTAAAACCGTTTTCAGCATTTGTAAAAGTATAGGCAATCCAATATTATGTCAGCATAATTATATTCCGAAAGATAAAATAGCAGGAGATAATTTAGCCGTTCCCAGCATCAGTTGATATTTCAATAAAACTTTTGGCTTGACTATACTCAGCATTTTATACTATACGGTCGCAAGTTACAATAGTTGCAATATAACGTTGTCTACTGGTTCGCTGCGCATCAAGTATCTAAAAATCAATCTAAAACATTTGTCGGAATACTTGTACGTCTGTGTGAATAAACTTCCTGTAATCGTAAAGTTTGCAAGGTGTACTAAAAGGTTATGGGAACCATTAATTGCAAAACTATATTAACTTTTAACAGCGTGATTGTATAATTAGTGTGATTAATTACTAAAAGATTATTGGACATCCTATAATACTCATTTTATATCGTGTTCAAGTTAGGTAACTCGTTCTTTGCGTGTCAGAGCAGGTGTAATTATCCTTAGCAACGTAAGTAGAATAATTAGTGTGATCGTTAGCAACGTATGTAGAATAATTAATGATATTCTGTGCATATTATGTAAACGTAATTTCAGGTTATTTATTCGCACGTGCTGTTATTAAAGTGATATTATAGGGTGCCTAGTAATTTAACAACTTTCAGTAATAAGCGACACAAATACAACCACATTTTTATATGCGCTATCACAGATAGGATAGCACATACCACAGCCATTGATAAACAAGTTGTGGACCACTGGTCGGTGTAAGTGGTACACGCTTTGTGGAGCAGTCTCTCAGGGTTTGATATTATAGGGTGTCAAATAATTTAAAATATTTTATTAATAAACCAGAAAAATACAACCACACTCTTAAAGTGATATTATAGGGTGTCCAGTAATACAACATATTTTAGTAATAAACCACACAAATACAACCACACTCTTAAAGTCATGTTATAGAGTGTACAATAATACAACATATTTTAGTAATAAACAACACAAATACAACCACACTCTTAAAGTGATGTTATAGAGTGTACAATAATACAACATATTTTAGTAATAAACCACACAAATACAACCACACTCTTAAAGTGATATTAAAGAGTGTACAATAATACAACATATTTTAGTAATAAACCACACAAATACAACCACACTCTTAAAGTGATATTATAGAG
>JAULBS010091739.1:0-17315 GCA_032355785.1 Symmetromphalus regularis | reverse complement strand
TCCAACCAGTGGTCCACAACTGGTTCATCAAAGGCTGTGGTATGTGCTGTCCTGTCTATGGGACGGTGCATATAAAAGATCCCTTGCTGCTTGTCGGAAAGAGTAGCCTATGTGGCAGCATTGGGATTCCTCTAAATACATATGTCAGAATGACCATATGATTGACGTCCAACAGCCGATGATAAGATTAAAATCAGTGTGCTGTAGAGGCATCATTAAATAAAACCAACTACTTCACATCAAGTTGGAAGCCTCTGAAAATTCACCCCATGCTCACACAATTTAAGTTTTTTTAAAATGAATTAACATTTATCACCTTTACTGAAGTCGTATGATTGTTTAAATTGTAAATTTAATGCCCTCCCTTCAGCACGAAAAAATAAATATCAGCTATTGGGGGACCTTTCCTAATATATTGTTAATTGAGGCTTACCTTATTGATATCCTTCATACGGAGACTAGTTCTGTGTATTTCAATGATAATTTTAAAATTATCCATGTAAACTTACATCTTTAGATGCGAGAGAACCTTGGAGTAACACAAGATAACACATGCTCACCACCTCCTCCAGAATTAATCCCTCCACACCAAATATTTGGAACTTGGTTGTTTGAGGTAAATATACATATTTTTACATTAGTATTTGGTAGTTAACTCTAGCATTGCTACATCTGAACATAACAGTGTATGTCACATAATGTTACATGCATTATTTTCATTATGTTTGTATCTTGAAAGACTTATGTGAACACAGATAACTGAAACTGCAAATGCCTATGATAAAATATTACATAAAAATTTATATTGATCCTATTAATGATATTATATTTTTATCTGAATTTGAATGATCTTTCTATGGATTTAATTTGATTATTTTTCCATTCTGTTCACTCTTCTTTCATGCAGTGCCTTAACCTGAACAGCAAATACAAACGTGGAAAACTTTTGGCTTATCAGCTGCTCTGTCAAATGCTAGTCCGACGTCATGATGTTCAACCTTCCCAGGAAATACTCTCTCAGTTCATTTACATCCTACATGAAGGGCTTGTTTCTACAGACCAGGTATGTTTCTGTTTGTTATTTGTCACCTGCATAACGACCTTGTCATAGAGCTGTTAACAGGAGATTCATTAAAATTGCAAATAGGGGTGCAATCTATTCCAGGTAAGAAATTGCAAATGTTCACTTTTTGCAGGATAAAACTGAACAATGAAAGATAAGACAAATGCTTACCACTTAATGGAAAGCACTATCTTAGATGGTTCATTTACCATATTGATTTATATCAGTACTTTGGTACAAAATCGCCATTAACCACAACATAACATATGGAAATATTAGAAATGATTCAAACATGTATACTTACATTATCTGTCAGATATCTTTCCAAATGTTTTTTTGTTGAATATTGCAATAAATTGCCTAATTTTATGAATTGAAAAAAAACTAAAAACATTAGTATAAGTACGTTTAATGAGCATTTCAGAATTGCAATGAAGCTTTAATACTTCTACATCACCAGAATTTCACTTTGTATCACATAACAAAAATTCTTCAAAACATTTTATCCAAATATAGAATAAAAGTTGTTATTTAAACTTGACCAGATTAAGTTCTTTAACTGCATTTAAATTAATGTTATAAAGTGATCACCTCATTTAAAGTATATTCCTCATCCTTTGAAAGTGCTACATTTGTAAAGTAATTGTATTTATTGGGTAAAATTAATGATATATATATTTAAATATATCTAATTGTTTTCATGCATCACATTGTTAGTATATGGGACATTTCAGCTGTACTTTCTAATTATATATATATATATATCTATGAAAAGTTTTTTCTTTTCTTTTATATTCAGGATGTGATCAATGTGCTGGTGCGGAACTGTGGAACGAAAGCATTCTCTGCTTCTCTGCCTGGCAGCCTGTTACTCATCTTGGACTTCATTCATGCAGCAGGAACAGTAATCTCTTCACCTGATCCCAAATATGTCAGTTTCCTTTTGTGTTAATACTTACATGTTTATACAGAGAGGGTAGTAGGTGGTGGTAAAAGCTGTTTATGAATTTAAATTATTTAAATGTAAATCCAAATAATCAACATTTTTAAAGAGAGAATTTTTGGTTTGAAAGTGATTGTCATCTGAAATAAGTACTCTGTGAATATGTAGATGATAACAGCTGTGAGTAACCGCTTAGTCATCCCTTTAATGTAAAAAAAAAGATGATCATTATAGTTTCACAGTTTTATATGTTAAAAATAAAGTTTGTGTAATAACTTAAAACAATGATGGATAACAGTTGTTGTATTATATGTAAGGCTGCAGTCACAAAAACAAAATGTTTGAAATTCAATAGCCGATGATTAGTAAATAAATGTACTCTTAGTCTAGTAATGAAGTTAAAAAAAATAATAATAATAATAATTTATTATTATTGTTATTCATAATTTTTGCAGCCCCCAAGAGAAGAGGCTGTGACTGTGCTTGGTTCATTGCTGTGTTTTCCAAATCATTTCAAGGAAGTGCCGGTATTGCAGCCCAACAGTATGGATGTGACAGTTTTAAAATTCTCTGACATGAAGGTATGTGATTCACTCCCTATGTGTGAATGTTGATATTCTGAAAAATAATAAATGTAAAAGTTAATAGTGTGACAAAGCATTCTGGTGAAGATGTTTTTGTTTAACAAATGAACATAAGACCTTTGTTTTGTTACTTTGTTCATGTTTCTCTAAAACTTTGGTCAGTCAGTTGAAACAGAAATAAAATTGACATGTGAATTTCTTTGTTATTGATATTTTTAAAATGGTGGTTGGAAGGAGCAAAATCCATTCATCATACACAAAGGTGTTTTTTATTCTGACTATAGATAATTTTGTTGGGGGTTTTGTAGCTTTTTTGTAGTATAGATAAGCTTTGGAATTTCAAAAGTGATATTTTATTTCAATTTCTTGGTTTTTTAGGGTGGTGAATCTGCCTAATATTTAATGCAAGTAGATATCCATAATGTGTATGCATATACATATTTCATCTAATTCTTTAGTAACTGCAGTTTTTGTTTATGGTTTTGTGTTGTGGTTTTGTTCTTCTTTTCATAAAATGTTAGAACACATAAGATTTTAGTGAAAATCTTTCTGCTTTCAGGAACATATCATTAATTTATTGTTGAAAACAGGAAAACGGGAGCCAGCTGGTCTGGCAAGGTAAAAAAAAAATTAATTTACTTTCTTTACTACTAGGACACAAGATAATATCATTTTTTTGGTTTTAAAATTGTCAAATATTTCCAAAGCACTCAAATATTTGGATAAAAATATATGGAAGTAATATTGTTGTAAGTTTATGGTATATAGTAGAAATGTTTAGTAAAGTTGGATTTTTCTGTGGTATCTAATTAGCTTTCCAGTAATGGGACTAAAGTCTTTGATAAAGTCAATAATACATAAGCCATTATCGTTGTGTTTTTTTAAAATACATTTGTGTTTTATTACCATAATACATTGGCCATTAGCTCAAACATCTTGAAGGTCTATTGTCATTACACACACACTCACATACATGTATGCACGCACGAACACACACAAAAATACACACACTTTTCAAAATAACTTTATATGTGTATTTATATATTTTCAGATCCATTGCTATTAGTAGTGTGGGCATTTTCCTCTATGAGGAGCTTTCACATGACATCGATCATCCAAAGATCAAGGAGTCTATTCATGTTCTGTTGGCTGCACTAAGGGTAATTTTGTTAGCCATTTAATGTTGTGTCTATATGCCTGCTAGTATGTATTAACAGCAAGATAGTGAATTCTGTTTCTCACAATCAGAGCTTTAGAAGCTTTTGAAGAACAGACATTTCTAATTATGTAAAGCAATATATTTAATTAGTTTAGTGATTGATTCTAAAATTAGTTTAGTTTTCTTTCTTCTGCATATCACTTGTTAATTGTGTTAATGTTCGATTGTTTAACAACATAGGTTGCTGCAAGTAATATATGTGAAAAGAGTACCATAATATAATCCAGGCTGGAAATAAGAAAACTGTCAAAGACTTTGGCTGGTACAAATTTGTCATTTTAAAAGATTTGACAGTCACAGAGTTCATTTTGTTTGACACTCATGTTTTAACTTTTAGTGAACTCATCATTATCTGTGTACAATAAATCTTGTGTAAATTGGGCTAAATTAAATAATAAAAAGCATACATTATTGATCCTAAACTGTATACGTAATTTAATTTGTTCATATTAAACTGAGTGAAAGGACATTTTTTTGTAATGTCTAACACAAATTGATCAATATAAGACATTTTGAAAAGCACAATTATTTTTTTCCCCAGACTTGATAACCATGATAATAAAATCTGATTTCTCAAAAACAAGATTATACAGAATTCTAATTATGTACATAAAGTATAAATTTAATATTGGGTAGCCAGCCCCAACAGATGATATAAAATTAAAATGAGCAAAAACTTAGCTTTATGTAAAATCATAAGCATCTGGTTAAGAAAAGTGCAAGTTTTGTACCCAGAGTATATATTCTGTACCACTAGATACATTGAAATACAATACTGCTACAGGATAAAGATTACAACTCGAGTAGTTTTACACTTGTGGTAGATTTGCAAGGTCACATTTCAGGAAAGTGATATTCCCCAGCCTCGAGGCCAATTGAGACAGTGTGATATTGTCAACAAGAAGGTAACATCTCATGAATAACCCCTCCCTTGCTGAATATTCTCCATTCACTGCTATTTCAGTTCCCCACTTACAGCCTGCACACGAGTGAGGCAATTAATGTCAGTTTAGTATTGAGCACTGACAGGCAAGATTCATTGCCATTTTGTAATATAGTTCATATGAGGTCATTGATTCAATCCCTCTCATAGACACTTTTGTTTATTTTCATCCCAACCAGTGCTTTAAACATAACCATTATTTCCTTTTCTTGTAATTTCTTTTTTCCTTGAATATTATTTTTATGAACAGAAACATACTGGTCCATTGTTTTAAACCAAACCTTTTAATGTATGTATTTAATGTAGAATACATCTAAGAAATGATCTCTTATGATCTTTGCATTGAGGACAGCAATTCACATGTTACTTGATGTCATGTTCTTAAATCTAACTCTCCATGTGCACATTAACATTTCACCTTGCTGCCTTTTTGTAAAGCACATATTACAAAACTAATTCTGTTTGCAATATATTGGATTGCTAAAGTTCATTGGAAACTGGGATACTAACTTAATTTAGTAAACTGCTTATGTTTATTTTAGCAAACTAAAATACAACCACTTTATACCAAAATATCCTATTTTTGATAAAAACATAAATTATTACTTATGTTATATTACTCAGAATTTGCAGTATTTGTTTGAGTGGTAACAATAATTTTTTTTTTTTTTTTTGGAGTTGCAGATAGACTTGAGATTTTGCTTGTACTGTTTGTATAAAATGATCTTTTCTAGCCAGTGGAAATTATCCAATATCCAGTTGCTGGTGTAATGCACAGTGTCACTGGTTCATATCCCATCAGTGGAGTTTTAAGAATATATTTTTAACACAATTATGAATTCTTAATATTAAAACTGATTGAAAGTTCGTTCTTATTATTGTTATTATTTTGAGTAGTGTCTAATAACAAGTTAGTATTTGACCAAATTTAATGATTTTCTGAGTAAAGTTATAAATATTGTTTTTAAATGATGATTATTGTGTTGTTTGCAGTCTGGATACAGGAAATCAGCCAAAGTTGCTTCTGACATGCTGTCCCTTCTCTGTGATCACTCTGCCATGTTGCTGAAACATTATCCTAATCTTCCAAAGACCATTGTAGAGGTAGACATCAGTTCTAAAGTATTAATATCCTGATTCTATCAGTTCTGTGTTCATAGGGTCTGCCACTTGTTCTTCATGTATTGAAATTGCACAGACATCACTGTTATACATTTTACTGATATACTGGGTGGAGTTTTGAAATGCTGTCAATCATAAATTAATTAAAGCAAGAAAATAATATAAAAATACAATGATTACATGTATGAAATAATTTATTTTAATTTACAATACTGTGCTGGTTTTAAAAATGCAAAGCACAGTAAGACATTTAGTGGACTTCATTTTGTCATCTGCATTATGATTTTTGAATGATATTTATTACTGTTACTAATGAATGGGATTATCAGACATGCAGTAGATCAGTGTAAACCTTTATTTATTTGATTGAGGTTCAGCGGTAGGTTTAGTCTAGATGAGAATTTGTATTTCACAGAACACATATAACATAAACTGATTAAATGTATCGCAGTAAAATTAAACATATCTCGGTTGTACATGCTTCTTTCAGAATAATATATGTTCAAAATAATTTCATTAATTTAATTTATTTTGTAGTTTATTGCTCAGACAATCTTGATGTTACTTCAAAACCATGAAAACAGTGGAGCAGAGGAGGAGAAAAGAGTAAGTCAGTTGCAAATTTATACATTTTATGTGATAAAATAAAATGAATAAAGGTGAATAGAAACATTACTTTCCAATTTCAAGCATGTGCAGCTGCTTCTTTGTAATGGAGATGACTAAGTGCAAATAATAGTTTGTATACATGTACTTTAAAAAGTTATAAAAATAATAAATGTTGACTTAATGAAGGTGTGTTAAAGTAAACAGTCTCTGTCAAAACTTCATCAAAGGCCATGGTTTGTGCTGTCCTGTCTGTGGGACGGTGCATACAAAAGATACCTTGCTGCTTATCAGAAAGAGTAGCCTATATGGTGGCAGCAGGTTTCTTCTAAATAAATATGTCAGAATGACCACATGATTGACATCCAATAGCTAATAATGAGATAAAAATCAATATGCTCTAGAGGCATGATTAAATAAAACACTCTTTACTGTCAAAACTCCACTTGTATTTTCTCAATGTATCAGCAATAAATTATTGTCATTTTCAAAAGGCTAAAGCGCAAACAGGAATGCAGATAACATAAACCAGAAGGGAACTAAATAATGTATTTTGTGAAATTATATAATCAGTTATATCTGTGTTAGATAATCAGATGGGATCACAGCTGACATTTGATTTGTTATTTAACTATTGTATTTGTGCTTGTTTCTAGTTGATCGTGTCGATGATGTTCTGCATGATTGAGTGGTGTATCAAGATACCTATTAGTTCGCTCATGGAACCTACTGATGCTGATGCCGATGTCGAGCACAACTGTCTGTACAAGGTTTTCAGGGTATGCTGAGCTTTTCATTTGGATATTTTTTGGTAGCCGGACAGAGTGCTGGTAGAGATGTTAGTTTAACTGCAGTGGGTTGATGGATCAGTCCTTTTCAAGACATTTCAGCTATTGTTTATGACTGGTATATAAAAGGCTGTAGTATGCACTGTTCTTGAGAAGCGATAAGACTGCATTGGATTCTTAGCTTGTGTAAACCTGGGCCTGGTTGTTAAAAGCTATGCTTAGTGAAATATGTTTCTTTTAAATATCTTTAATGAAACTTTTGATTTCATTTCTTACAGATATTTTAGGCTAGACTAGAGTATACATGTCTTTTTAGTTACTATTTGTAGAAATAACTAATTTGGTTTTGATATATTCAACAAACTCATGTTAGCATAACCATGATTTAAACAATTGGATCCATGTATTTGACATCTAGTAGCTGCTAATTAAAATGGATGAACATTTTGCTTATGAATTTAACCTAACTTGAGACCTGATTAAACTGTGTTCATTAAATATTTCATTTCTTTGTCTTTTTATTAGGTAAGTCCATTTTTGTTATTGTGTAAAATTGAATAAACAAAAAGAAATGTGTTTGTCACAACAGAACAGACATCTGCAAATTGCATGATAGTGGATTAATGTGGTCTTTATAAAATGTATTCAAATTCTCTCATGTATAATTGTACTCAGTCTTTTATAATTTTTGGCTATTTCCTATTTGGAAACATAGCCCTTAGAAACATACTGTTAAGTTGGTACGACATGGTGTTATTTTTTAATATTCTACCAAATATAGATACTGGAAACGAACCCACAAATATTAAGTAAAATTATTAGCATCAACCCTTTTTTGTAAGTAAGGTTATGTAGCTGAAAAAAGCTATTTTGGGTTGGTGGATGGACATTGGCTTTGTTTAATTATTTATATATCAATTTTGTTGTTTATTGTTTTATTGCAGGTTTTGCATTCATCAGTAACAGGTCATTCAGCCTCATCACTTTCCCGTACCAGTAAATCTCTGTCGGACTTCATGCATGACATCGACAATGATATACATGATAGTGAAAGTACCGGGAGTGGTGGTGGCTCTCCCAAACTGCCAGGTCATGAAGCCAGAGTTGAGATGTTGTTGGTACCGCCAGACCCTGTCTTTGAAACACCAAGAAAACCAGAAACCGATATAATCAAGTTGGCAGCTAGAACTGTAAGTTGTGTGTTATTTTATTAATCACATCATATGAATAATTTAAGTGATATTTTTTAATATGATGGCATGTTGTTTGTCATTTGAGCCATCACGTGAGAAAACCTATGTCAACAATGATTCTATAAATGAAGAAAACATGATTCTTAGTGTTATGTTATGTCATCATCTAGTAACATTTGTTTTTTGATCAAGCTAAACAGGTAACATATTCTTTGTCTGGAAATACCAGTAATACATGATGATGTCATACAAATTACGTTTATGACATCATTAAGCTTCAGGAATGGATAGAGGAATTAGAAAAATAAAATTTATTTTCACGTATGACATACTATAACATAACATTTTATATTAGCTTCACTGATGTATTTTTTTGCCAAACATACTTAATATTCCCCAATAAAACTTGCTATTTGGTTTTATGTAAGCGATTTATATTGGAGATATTATACTGTGTTGTAGTTGATGACGCATCTAGTGAACCACATGGGTCATTTCCCAATGGGGTCTGGTGCAGTCCGACTAAACAGCAGTGTGCAAGAACACCATGACTTACCAGACTTCACTGAAGAAGAACTAAAAACTGATATTTTTTCTGCTAACAATGTGCAGGTATTATAATTGTACAATGTTTGTCGTCGTATAGAAAAAATTTCATTGAGTACTAAATGGAACCTTAAAATTTAGTCCACACTTAATGAATGACCTATTAATGACATCAAAATTTAGTGGTCAGTTATTTATAATTGTCATTATTGGTTTATTTTATATGTAACTACAGTGATCCTTTTGTTAATTAAAATGTCAGATTAACTTGAATAAGTAAATGCATTAATTGGATCTTTTGAAAATGTATCGCATGCATTTGCATACTATTTAGTGTGTGTTTGATACTTCGGTGTAATTATGGAGTTACATGTATTGATGTAAGTTCTTGTTTTTCAGTTCTTTGTAATGAACCACAGATCCCTGATCTCATTTGTTGAATTGCCAGCCACGGTGAGTTCGAGTTTTCATACTATATGCTTTAACTTCACTAACTCATATTTTCAGTTATTTTTAAAACATTTAGGTTGGAAATTTCAGTAGAATAAGATTAACCTTATTTTAGAAATACATATATTTTTTAAAAACTTACAATGAGTAAAGTTGGACCTTATTTATTATCCTTGTGGGTCAATAATGTGTGTGAAACTATATGATCAGCTGTGTTTTCAGCAAGAATAGGCCTCATGCTTATATAAAAAAAAAAAATGTCAATATTTTAGCAAACTTGAACTGCAGCATGTAATTTGTATGTTAAAATCTCAAGATTTTGTGAAGTCTAAGTTTAGATAATTTTAGTAAGACCATTTGCAAAATAGTTCGCCATTTAGGAAAATGTTCATTTTGTACCCTGTAAAATTGTGTTTGTAACATAGTTGTTATGTTTCCATTGTAAGATAACTTAGTATGATGTAGTGAATTGTTTAAATTCATTTTTAATAGTTAGTATTGTATTTTAGCATTAACATATTTTTCTCAGCTATTTAAACTTTTGTTGTGATGTTTTATTTATGTTTATATCATAGAATTGCACGCAACAGCCGATGTTTTTTGTTGTTGTGTATCAATAAATATTTCTATTTTGTTCCTTTCTGTTTCATTCCCTTTCGATCTGTTCTATTTATCTGTATACAGGATGATCCTGATGGAGGTGTGACGGCAGGTCTGTCGACGGCCAGGACTGTGTGTCGTGTGGTGATCCGTGACCTCTGTGGAAAGTTCTGCTGGGAAAGTTCCGTGCTCTACAGTCCACCATGGTACAAGAAGGGATCCTCTTTGCGGAGTAAGACATTTTATGTTGATCCTAGATTTCAGTTTTATTTCCTGCAAAATAAAACTGTTCTGATTATTATTAGTGTTGGGAGAAATGGTTTTGGTGTCATTTGTGGTTTACAGGTGTACAGGTGATCTCTTTCTACAATGAACTGCCAGTTGAGCTTTCAGAACTGTGCTATGTGGACAGTGTGTAAACCTTTTATGGCTATATGCTTACGTTTAAGTTTATATTTTGTTTAATGCATTACTAAAACACATCGATTTAGTAATCGTTGGCTATTGGTTGTGATACATTTGATTATTCTGACACAGTCATCGGAGGAAAGCCGCTACAACCATAGGGACTACTCTTTCTGATTAGCAGTAAGGGATCTTTTATATGCACTCTCCCATAGACAGGATAGCACATACAAATACCTTTGATTTACCAGCTGTGATAGGAATGAGAAATAGCCCAAATGGGTCCGCTGAAGAGGATCAACCTAATGACCTATCACACCTCAAGCATACGCATTACCTCTTGAGTTATGTCTCACATCTTACTGAATATATGATTACTTGCAGACAAACTTCGTTATCTCATTGTTGAAGGACCAAACCAACAAATTTAAAATTGATTCAAGATAAACAAATAAAGATAGATAAATATTTTTTTAACAACACACAAACCCAACACAAAAAAATTATTTCTACTTTTAGGAGTTCAAGATAAAAATAATCGATGCTGGTGAGATTTATTCCAGACATCACTATCCCTTTGCATTAATTAATTTTAGATGAGAATATAAATTCAAACTTGAAGGTAAAATCTCATGGAAACTGAGTGTTGTTGAATAAGACGTAAATATTTTTTATTCATTTTTTTCATTATACTTAACAACAGTTAAAAAAAAATAATAATAATCCTTAATATGTTTTGATAAACCAGTTAAATGAATTGTACAGAAAGCAGTAATGAGAAACTATTTCCTTGCCAACATTACTATTAATACGGCACTTTTTATCAAATGGGGGAATTTATTCAAGAATTGTTCATTGTAGAAAAAAAAATGAAAATGCTTCAAAGAACAACAAAATGTGCTCAAGATAATCCATTCCATGTACTCGAGATTATCATGCTCAAGATAACACTCTTTAGCTTGGTAACATCCTATAGGGAAAATGGCAGGTCCATCAATGGACCTTGAGATAACCAGTTTATTCAAGATTACAAGGGTTGAGATAACAAAGTTTCACTGTAGTAAGCTAATTAAGTTAAGCTAAGTCAACTGCATATTGGTTTATTGTATAATTCTATTAGTCATTTCTTGGTTTTGCAGTTATGGATTCATTTTCCTTTTCAGCAGTGTAACATAGATAAATTAATAATTGCATTGTGTTAGCTCATAACCTATGTACAGTACAAAAGAATGGTTTTTAAAAAAAATGTTGTGAAGGTTCATTTCAGGTACTGCAGATATATGTTGTATTATTATTCTATTTTGACCAAATGAGGAATAAACATGAGTTAAAGCAATTCAAAGAAGTAGGTTATGTCCTTTTAAAAGAAGACTTCTGGGTATTGCTTATTTGAACTGATGGAATCAGTATTCTACCAAATGAATGAAAGTCAAAAATGCCAACAAAGAATATTTTTATTTGATGGATAAAAGTGGCTTTTTTGGCACATTAGAAATAAATAGGAAGGTAATAAAAATAGGATTAACAAAAAGTAGCATAACTAATTGCCAAAAGATTGTGGGTAAAACTGACCCAAATATAAATATTGTTTTTGACAAAGAAGAAAATTTAATTTGTTATAAATTGTCAACTCTTGTAATTCATGCTGGCAGTCAGAATTGCTGCCTTAAAGCTGCAGTATAACTGACTTCATTTATTGTTGTACTGCAGTTGCAAAAAAAATTAAATAAATATTGTGCACTATGCTAATTTGTCTTGAAATTGCCTTCACAATTATGTGAACATTTAGTAAATTTGTCTGAATTATTATGTACTATTAGAGTGAAGCCTTAGTTAAAGATGTATTGAACTGCAGGTGTTTTGTTTGTACAGGATCACTGATCCAACTTTGGAAAAAGAAAGGTAAGTGAAGAAAGATAACCAAGCTAATTAATAGGTTTTGTTTGGTTTATTATTCACTGGGTTTCTAGTGTTATTTTAAATTGTTGCTTATGCTTTTGTATTTTGTTTATAATTTGTGCTAAAACAGTGTATATCTGGTTTCTTGTTTTACCAAAGCACCAACCATAAGATAAAGCATAACTTCAGAATTTGTCCTTTGTTCACTATTTTTAAAGATAAAAAAGCAGGGTAAATGTCAACAATTTATTTTTGTATATACATACAGTCGAACTTCGATAGCTCAAACTTTGGAAACTCAAAAACTTTTATCTCTCAAACTAAAGACCCAGTCCCTTCTGAATAACTTTGTAAACTAGTAGTAACAGACCTCAAACACTCAAACTTTGGAAACTCATAAACTTTTATCTCTCAAACTATAGACCCAGTCCCTTCTGAATAACTTTGTAAACTAGTAGTAACAGACCTCAGACACTCAGACTTTGATAGCTCAAAGAATTTCTTTTTCCAGTATGAGGATTTAATGCAAATCAGCCCTCGAAAAGCCAAGTCCCATGTTGTGGTCAAATGGCCGCTTCTAGTGGTAATTGCAGAATAATTAATCGCCAATTAAGCAGAAAGAAACATTCTTCTTGGCAATCAACTTTTACAGATACAGAGCTGCATTGATTACATAATATGTGATCACAGACACCATTAACTCATTTCTTAATATGTTTTGTTATTTGTGATAATAAATGTACACATATGTATATGTGTCTGTCAAATTTAATTGAGTTATATCATTTGTTTTGTTGTGTGCCTAGTCTAACAATGTGAATGTACATTTCTATAAATGGAAACGATCACAATAGCATCAGACAACATTGGATGTAAACGTACCTATTTTAAAACGTTACCTTTCTGTGACGTATTTAAAGTAATTTTGAAAACTCGAACTCCCTGAAACTCAAAGTATTTCCACTGACCCCATTAACTTTGAGTTTTCGAAGTGTGACTTTATATATTAATATTGTTTTAATTGACTTATTCAGAGTTTATTAAAATTGTTATTGTTAAAAATGTAATCAGCAATGCAATGCTTAAAAATTAATAATTCATGTTAGACAGTTTATGCACATAATGTAGCCAAGAATTGATGTACACCTTCATTACCAAACTGCTCATAGATAGCACCGTGTATTAAGACATGAACTGCAACTATGGTAAGTTATGCTGCAACATCTCCTCTTCTTTTTTTTAGTTCTTTAAATATGTGAAAAATGTGTGTGAGCTTATAACCTAGGATGGGCTTATTTCCAGTCAAATATGTTAAGTTATGATAGACAACTATTGACACTTGATTCTGTTCATGCACCAAAAATTGTCCATTTTCATGACCAGTTATTGTAACTGGAGATTGGTGAAAACAGCGTTTTGACTTTAGATCATGCTTATAAGACGTGTTGGGTTTTTAAAGCTGGTTCTGGAGGGAAAAAGATGTCTTATAGTGGAATAAATACGGTAGTTTGATTAAATTTTCTATAATTGCTTACACGCTGTAATTATTTAATGATGTAATGACTTCATAATTGGTAGGCAATTTTTTCATTGTTTCATAGATGGCTTTCATAAAGTTCATAAAGTGATATATCTTTCAAATGCTTACTTAATTCCATTGATACCATACAGCACCCACATGAAACCCATATACATGTGTATCCTTGCGGTATGGGTTTTGGCGAGCATAACAAACAATCAGACACGATTTATAAATAAAAATGTTTTTCTTGCTCTTACTGGCATAGACTTAGCCTAAAATATATTGGGATGCTAAAGGTAAACACTAAATTCAATAAACATAACCTATTTTTGTAATATTTACAAATTTGTAAGCATTCCATAAAATTCTTATCTTTTTACATCGGCATATGATTCGGAGGGCAACGTTTTGATGTCATTAGCATGCGTATAATGCCTGAGCTTCAAGAACAGTAACTCTAGAAGCTTTTATCAGTTTTAATAATTTAGGTAATGAATAACTGCCATTATTAAAATAAACATTAACACATGTAACTCGAAATGTTTCCAAAAGTCAAACATAACTCAATGTAACAGGTGTTGATTTTTTATTTTGAAACTTTTCTGAGATTTTTACAACACTCATTCTTCCAGTATACTTATTATTGGCAACTCTGGATGACATGGGCCGCTGAAGATGTCATGTTGTCTCAGCATCCTGAAGGATGCGCAAAACTTTAGGTGAACCCAGTGATTGCAGTCTGGTACACAATGTGTACTGCACCAATTACGTGACTCAAAGTAGTCTCAGGCACACTATAATGTTAGCCTAGCAGCCTTTTCAAGTGGCATTTTATGTTCTTTAACAGAAAAATGGCATCGGGGTCATACTGGTGGTACTTTTTGTGGCCTGTATTTGATTTCTGAAAATATTAATGATTTACTTTTAGCTGTTTGTATTGTTTGAAAATGTAAATAAACTGGGTTTATATATATGTGCAATAATAATAATATATGTTCAATTGTTTGATTGTTTTTTTTGTTGTTGTTGTTTTTTAAATTCATCCTTTATTTCATTTTGGTTCAGTTATATTTTATTTTATTTAATAACGACTAAAAAATTTCAGCAATCGCCTTTTTGGTAAAGTGAAAAATAGTAGTTTTCTCTGTATTTCACATGACAGGTGACTAATTTGGTTAACCATAGAAATAAAACAACGTGGGCGTGGCCTAATTGACGTAGGTGTTTGTAATCACCAGCAGACGACGTAAGTCGGCGCAAGAGGTAAGTGAAGTTTTAGAGATATTGAGATGTTTTATCGATGGTATAAAAGTGTATTAAGAAAAACTATAACTTTAGCTATGTGGAAATGTACCTTATAAATATTTATGGCGAACATGCGAACTGAAAACATTTTTTTATTGTTATCGAAGTAAAATATCACCACAACAAAAACATCCCTATGTGACGTCACGGTGTTCTCTGATCGCACGTGAATACTATTTAAAGTTAACCCACCGATTTATATATTTCACCGAATCATATACCGGTACGATATTCAGTATATGTTTTTGTTATTATGTATAAAAATTTAACCTTTCAAGTTTCATTTAATTATTTTCAAAACTTTTTTTGTTTTTTGTTCTACAATCCCTAGAAGAAAAATTATTGTTAAAACTGACATGACGGCGACGCGAAGACGAAGTAGCCTGGTGTTCCATTGTATCGCGGTACTTATCTTTTTTAAGAAAATAAATATAAATAGAGACTTACCTTTTTGTTGTCGTTTATTCCATTAATTATACACGTTCTATTCTTAAAACCCACTCTAAAGTTCAACTGTTATGTAAATAATTATGAGTGCAGATCGTTTTATAAAGTAGGGACCGTACACACTTTTAGGATTTGAAATGAATTACACCCACTTTTAACTGTAGTGATAGAATACCCTTTAAATAATGATAATGTAAACAAAAAATTATCCCACCAAAATAAGCATTACGCTAGGAAGCAATTTACTTTTGTAACGAAAATCATTTTTCATACAATAATTCTTCTAATGTGCATAAATACAGAAAGTGAGTAAAAAAATTGCTTTTTCATTCAGGATTAATTTGCAGTTTCTAAATGCACATTATAAAACCAGAGGAACCTTAACTTTTATTAACTTCAAATAAAACCCATTGACAATACCAGAGTTCACAGTCCGATCCGCCATTTTGAATAATTAATTACATATGTGAGGTCACAGGTTAAGGGGAGTCAGGATACAGTCAACAATTTCCCTACACATTTTCAAAAAATTCACCTGATCTCATTTCCAGTCTGATTTTTACGAAATTTTCAGTTAAACACAGAATTAACTGCAGTTTCTTTCAATAATTTAGTTTTTCATGATTTTAAAGTTGTCACAATTTAAACACATTTTATTTTTTTGAGTTCAAATGTTATATCAGACATATAGTGAACTGTCTTAGCCATTCTTAAATATAATGCAAACCATACGACAGATAATCTAATAATCTTTAGTTTTTACTTGTTTAACTTTCCTCATAATATTGCACACTTCACAACACTCCATTGAACTGATAAAAATATAGGAAAATAGTGGAATGATGGGTATATTTTTTTTACGAAATATAGGAAAAATGAAGTAATATATGAATCACTTCAAAAATATAGGAAATTTATAGAGGAAATACTGTCTGACCGTCTAGCATGTCAGACAAAATTTCATTCGGTCAGACAGAAATTGTAGTAAAATCATATAGCCTATATTAAAAAGAAACAGTGTAGTTATACCTCAATAATTAGACCTATACACCTAAGGGAGGTAATTTAATTTAATATTTCTTTACTTGGCTCCACCCATTTTTGTAGTTCCGTCACAAAAATATGATTACGAGTCTATATTTTCACTATGACTGTTATACATTGTTATAATAAGGAAAAAAAAGTGAATACCATTTATATTTTCACTGTGAGTCATGTGACATATTTTAGAGTGAAAATATGACTTTCCACTGAATATCACTTTTATGGTTTGTGTATATCTATATATTTCACTGCTATGTATATAATAGAGGCTATTTCATGGTTTTTGTTGAATACAATTTTTATGTCAACGAATGATATGTTAAAACTCGTATGTTCACAAATTGCGAAGCAATGAGGGAAAATATGTGTTTTAACACATCACGAGTTGAAATACATTATATACATCTTTCTCATTTATTTAGAAAACCCTCACGAAAATGGAAACCTTACGCTACAACTAAAGAAAGTGTGTACAACAATTTTTGTTTGTTTGTTAGTTTAAGGAGCCCCAGCACAAAAAATAAACATCGGCTATTGGGAGTCATACATTGGTGAAATGATAAAAATCAGTGTAAAAGGCTGATTTATATTATTCAATATATACAATATAATACATATCTCTATGATAAAATTTCA
>JAULBS010091728.1:0-17316 GCA_032355785.1 Symmetromphalus regularis | reverse complement strand
AATACATGTTTTAAAGACAGACATTCTGATTATAGATGTTACATAATGAATGTATGGAATTTATGGGATTTGTATAGGAGAATACATGTTTTAAAGACAGACATTCTGATTATAGATGTTACATAATGAATGTATGGAATTTATGGGATTTGTATAGAAGAATACATGTTTTAAAGATAGACATTCTGATTATAGATGTTACATAATGAAGGTATGGGATTTATGGCTGATAATGGATCTATTATAACTGGGAAAGATAAGGAATAGTTGTTTAATGACACCTTAACACATTGTTTATTTAGAAACATATGGTGTTTTGTGACACAGGGTCTCTAGAGAAAAGCTGCTACAGCTATACAGGTTATACTTTCCATTTAGTAGCAAAGGATCTTTTATATGTGCTTTCCCAGACAAGACAGCACATACCATAGCCTTCGATAAACCAGTTTAGACCATTGGCTATTAGGTGTCAGACATATGTTATTTTGTAACATGGTCTTCAGAGTAAACCTGGTACTGCTGAATATGCTAATTAATTGTGGAAGAGAGCAGAAGCCGAAAGGAAAATGAGGATTTCCTAGCAAATTAACAAAGTGAAAAACTTTAATTGTATTAAATCTTGTAAACAAAATTAATTGCAGTTCCATTAAGAAACAAGGAGAATAATTTATCTATATTTTTAATAAATATGTAGCTGTAGGGTGGTTTTTAAATCTATATAAGTCCTACTGGAATCTTAAATATCCAATGAAAACACAACATTGTGGCGTGTGACAAAACAAAAACAACATTCTCCACTGCATGACAGAACAATGATGTAGTGTGAGCTTGACAATAATTATTATTTATAAACTTTCTTTTCTTCTAAAAGACAAACCTACAAAGCTAAGTTTCCTTATCTAGTTCATGTCAAATCTTTGAGTATTATTAATTTGAGCAAATTTTGGGTAGAACAACTTTAAAATCAGTATCACTTGATTTATATTTGTGCTCAATAGTCTAAGAATGACATAAAACAGACATTTGTTTGACCAGATGTTTTAGTCCAAGAAGTTATACTTCGTGTCATGTCAGATTGGCACCATTGTTTTTAACAATAACATTTCTTCTAGGGATTGTAGAAAAAAAAGGAAAACCATTTTGGAAATTAAATGAAGGTCAAATTTTTATACAAAATTTCAAGAAGATATACTGAATATTAAATTTTTTACGTGGAAAAAAGGAGATTTTTATACATTTCTGCCGTGTTTTTGCAATCTTCAGTTATGATGTTTGTTACCATACCAACCAAATATAATCCAAAAAGTTATGAAGTGAAATACTTTTGTGTACCATGTACACATTGCAAAAAGTTTAAAGGCAGTTGTTTGTCCTTTTGGCACTGATTTTTGAACTGAAAATTGTGGGTGTTTTGATATTCCACTTCTGGTGATGCGAAGTATAGTAGTAACAATCATTTAATACTGTTTGAAAATGGTGCATGACAGATTTAAAATGGTTTCTGTCAACATTATTATCAAAAGATACTTTTAGAAATTAAACAAAAATAAAAAAAGAGAAGACAATTATTTGTGCTTAACACAAATAATATTGTGATAGAAAAACTCAGCTTTGTAGAACTAAACATTGAATAGACAACACAGACATTACATGACATCCACAAATATATACCCATCTCTGAAAAAAAGAAAAACAGAACATGTTGCAGACAAAGGCTACAAGACATTTTCACAATGGGACTTGTGAAAGTGGTCAGATGATGGTGTTATATAAACATAAACAAGTGACAAATTGATCTCAAAGACAATTAAAGACAGACAGACACATCATTTGTTTGTTCTATTTCTTACATAAAACAAATGAGAAACAATGACAACTGAGATTACAGTCTCAGAAAACAATAAACATGTAAAAATAAATTAAAATTTGATTTAATTATTATGGTTATGTATTGATATGTGAAATTATAGTGTGACATAATCATCTAATTGTGTCATTCTCAGTGTCAAATTACTACACTGACATACTAAATTATAGTTATGTAATTGTATCATTATCAATGTCGAATATATAATTATCTCTAAAACAGATACATAAAAAGAGACTACATGATCACCATATGGACCACAATTAATGCTAATTACTAAATACTAATTT
Organism: Symmetromphalus regularis; assembly: GCA_032355785.1. Classification (NCBI taxonomy): domain Eukaryota; kingdom Metazoa; phylum Mollusca; class Gastropoda; order Neomphalida; family Neomphalidae; genus Symmetromphalus; species Symmetromphalus regularis. The sequence goes on along the minus strand of JAULBS010091728.1, from coordinate 15,159 downwards.
GTTTTTTAAAATGTAATGTCTTCATAAAATTGTTTACACAATGGTGGAGGGAGTGAAAAGAGGATATCATAATCATATTTTAAAATATTTCCGGGATGTCAAACATAACATTAAAAACATAAACTTTCTTGTATTCTAAATCCATTTCATCTTTGAATCCAATGAAAGGTAAAAAATTATTTTTAAAATGGAATCACTTATCATACATGTATATTACATTATAAACAGATATTTTAAAATGAATTTGTTTTATGTCAAAATCTGTTTCATCTTTGAATCCAATGAAAGGTAGAAAATTGTTTTTAAAATAGAATCACTTATCATATATTACATTATAAACAGATATTTTAAAATGAATTTAACATTAAAAATATTAAAAGAAAAGGAATTTGTTTATCCATAAATACTAAAATAATCTAAGGGAAAGACACCCTATCAGAGATAGAAATAGAAAAGGATTAGGTTACTGCAACACTGGTGAGTGATGAAATGCTATCAAGTGGTAGCAACACAAACCTGGCTTCAGTGATCCCCAGTCTACATCATCTTCGTCTGTCTGCTTCTTGCCTTTCTCTCTGAAAAATTAACTTCATTAGCTATTAAATTATTATCACACAATAATAGATATTTAAGACTGTTATTTAAAACAAGGGACAAATTTGGTACCCATTTTTTTACAGCTAATTTATTAAATAATTTATAATATTAATCTAGAATAGTTTGTCGGTTACATACATTAACATAAAAATGTCTAACAGGACTATCTGTACTGAAATAAAATTCTTCTTTTTTCATAGCAAAATAATTTGTATTTTAATGATTACAGACAAAAACTGACAAACAGGTTGTGAAGAAATCACTGCATTGCAAAAAAATAAAAAAATGAACAGCCAAATAATTGTTTTGTATAAGAGGAATTCAACCAATGACTAATCATTAGGTTGTTTGCACCTTATCCATGACAATCTTACATTTGATTTTATCCACAACTTATGACCCCTCCGCCCCCCAACCCTGAGGCTGATATTTATTTTTTTGTGCTGGGGTGTCATTAAACAACCATGAAATTATAATCCAAAACTAGCAGCTTGCAAATCACAAATTTGTCTAAATCTGGGCATGAAATAAGAGTATTATATCATTTTAGGAAATGAAAAATGTCTGGTTTACTAGTCAAATGTAAACCATTAGGCCCCATACATTTTTTTTATTAGTTTATCATCACCACCTGCATTACTTTTTCAATATGCATCAAAAAAAAATTATGTTTTAAAATTAAATTATTTAAAATTACATATGAAAAGACACAAATTTAATCAAAAATAGGTTCTTTAATATTTCAAAATAAAATGATACACAAAACAAGACATTTTTGTCAGTTAAGATTTCTACTGGTATATATTCCATGTTTAAAATGTTTTCAAAGTACCTGTCTGCAGATATTTCCCCTCCCTTATCCATTAAAAAAAAAGATGATAAACTAATTATTTTTTTATGGGGCCTTAGTCCAAAAGTGATTTATTTACATTAAAACCAGTAAATTTAACCAGTCCCACCTTAATCCATGTTCAAAGAGACCACTGTATATACATGTATGTACTTTGTAATACTGTTTAGAAATTATGTACTCTAAGTCTTTTATATATAAAGCAATCAAAACAAATGAACTTACCTATGTTTTAACAATGAACGGAAATCTAAACTTGAATCTTTGGGATCTGAAAAGGTAATAAACAGATTTACTCAATCTTCTATGTTCTGTGTAACAATTTTACATTACTTTTAATTATAAATGCTTGAACTGATGAAAATAGAAAAAAAAGTATGATGAATAAAAAGCTGATAAAAACTCATGTCATCACAATGTTACATCACAAAACAATGACGGTTCCAAGAAGTAGATGGTGACCAGTTAATAATGTATGCATGCACAATTATTGTTGGCATTACCTATACTAATGATAATAATGTTACATGTTGATTTTCTATAAATCAGGGATGGGAATGGCAAATGAGAAAAACATCTGAAATGTTTTTAAAAATGAAAACTGAGGCCATAGACCATGGTCAAAGGCTATATTCATAGGAAAAAAAATGCAGTTCAAAGTTGAAATAAATAGCTATCATTTATTGGTTCCTTGATTGACAATCAACCAATTAAAATGCATTTTGCATGGAAATCCTTGTTTCTTACTGCTGTTAAAATGCATTGGCCCATTATAATTACTTCAGTCAATTGTAATTTCACTTTCTTAGCCACCTCAGATCAGGCTCTCTTTCACTGCACAGAAGAGAAACGGGCCAAAACAATGGACCTCACCCTCCTCAGAATTATCTCATTGGATTTAGGCATTTCATGAGATCGATCCTGGGAAGATAAATCCATGTAATTCCGTGAAACATTCTCATCCCTGATAAACATTGCAACCTGCTGAAGAACAACAGTGTATTTAAGAACAACTGAACAAACCTTTAATAAAGATGCTAAATGTTGCCGTGTCTGTGGACATTCCATCTTGCTCAAGCACGACGGCATACTTTGCTTCATCTGTGAGACGAGTCCTCTTTATCAACAGAGTTGCCTTGCCCTTGGGATCGGTGGAAATAGCTGTACGGGTGTCTTCTCGCAACTCACGGCCAGCTCGGTAAAACCTGACCGCTGGCATCGGCTTTCCTTTAAGGTCAATCTCAACATCAATCATGAGATTATCACCTAAAACAAATTAAAACACGGATTAGTATGTAGTGACCAATCAGAGTTACTAATAGAATGAAATCATCTATATTAATATGCTCTTCTCACAGACAGAATAGTACAAACCATGTTCTTTGATGAACCTGTTGTGGACCACTGGTCCATGCAAGTGGTGTACACATAACCACCGAGCCTTGCAGAGCACTCACTTTGGTGGGTTGGTGCCAGTATCAAAATTAAAAACGCTTGCCTTGATTGAGATTTGATCCCAGTTCCCATAAGTCTGACAGATTAACTACTGCACCACTGGGGCTGGTCAACAAAAATAATACCAATATACTTATATAGTCTAATAGATTAGTCTCACTTGAGTGGATACAAAACATATTGCAGGTAAATCACCTACATCTTTAAAACTGTATCTAAATAAAACCAGTTTACTAAAGTATGTAATATTAATGTTAAATCATGCATATCACATGTGAGCATACACTGTAAAAGGACCTTTGACCATTTGACCCATACATCAAAATACATTTACCTAACCTAAGATTTCTTTCACAATTATCAACATTTCATATTCATAAAATTCAACACATTAAAGTGGTCATGACTAGCATACAAATTTGTGTTTATCGTTAAAATACTGATTCACATCCATTCCAAAATTGACATGGATGGAGGGAAGAGTTGAAAATTTGTATGCTTTATAGAACTAGGAAAACATTGAGAATTGTAAATGACCCCTAAATTGAGTGATTTAAAACATTTATGGATTAGGCAATCCCAACTGAGTACAAAATTTTGAAAAATTGTTATGTGAACTTTAGTGGAAAGATCTGATTTTGTATCCCTTGGCAGTGCTTTCTGGTGAAGTCACAAGCTATGTCCATAAAATGATTAATTTTTAATGGAAGCACAACACAAATCACCCAGACCATAAAACAGCCCATGAAATCACAGAAATCATAAACTATTTTGTAATACATAAAAGTTTGTTTTATTTAACAACGCCACTAGAGCACATTGATTTATCTTATCATCGGCTATTGGACGTCAATCATATGGTTATTCTGACATATATATTTAGAGGAAACTCACTGCTGCCACACAGGCTTCTCTTTCTGATAATCAGCAAGGGTTTTTTATATGCAATGTCCCACAGACAGGACAGCACATACCATGGCCTTTGATGAACCAATTGTGGACCACTGGTTGGATTGGAAAATAGCCTAAACTGTGTAATACATATTTCATTGTTTGATTGTTAGTTTCCCAAGTGGTCATGTAGTAACCACAGTGTGACCCTCGATAGCTTATGTTTGCTTTTGTGCAGGAAGGTTGTTAAATAAATAAATGTGGACTAGTAATTTATGAACAGTTATCACTGTTTCGGATGGTAAGTTCATCTTGTGCACATTCCAAAGAAAGTACATGTATATAAATAATCGCAAAGGTGGAGGTACGCATGAGCTATACATGAGGTATACAGGTGCATCTCTCACCTATCTGATTCAGCTCACAGATTTCAGGATGTGAGGAAAAACAACTTGTTCTTAAACTTTTTATCTCCACCCACCATGAAATACATTCATTGAATCAGACAAGCCACAAACTCAAAACAAACTCAAAGGCAGATCATTGTGTGTGTGTATTGTGTGTGTGTATTGTGGGTTGAGTGTGTGTGCATGTGTATTGTGTGTGTTGTGTGTGTGTTTGTATTGTGTGTGTGCATTGGTCTGTCTGTCTGTCTGTGTGTGTGTATGTGTTTATATTGTGTGTGTATATTTGTATTGTGTGTGTGTGAAGTGTTTGAGGTGTGTGTGTATGTGTGAGTGTGTGTATGTGTATGTCTGTATGTGTGTGTCTGTGTATGTACATGTGTGTGTGTACTGTGCATGTGTATTGTGTGTATGTGTACACACACAAAGATAGATGAGTTACTTTGATAAAAGTATTTCTCAATAACCAACTGAAAAAAAGAAAAGAAAAATGTTACTCTAATGCAAATAGTTGTAGTTTTCATTAGCAACCATTATGCATCATATGACTGACCTTCCACTATGGTCTGATTGGATGGCTTATTTATCAGGATGGGTCCATCTGCTTTCGTTCTGGACATGCGACGACCTTCATTGTCAAATGCCATGTCATTCTGTGAAGAGAAGAATCCAACACATGTACATTATCTTAATATCTTACAGGTTGCAGAAAATGATCTATGTGTTAGTAATAGATTGCAAAACTCAGTTCAAATTAATGTAAATGTAGATCTTAGTTGTGTAGGTATACATTGTTTTAACTGAAATCTATTAAAATGATACAATGTATTTGAAGTATATTGGTAGTGTAGGGCTATGTATAAAGTGTTTGTGATGGAAACAATTAAAATGATACAATGTAAATGTAGTACAGTAGTAGAGTAGACCTATGTATAAAGTACTTCTGCTGGAAACTCAGTTAAAATGATAGAACATAAATGTAGTACAGTAGTAGTGTAGTACTATGTATAAAGTATTTCTGCTGGAAACTCAGTTAAAATGATATAATGGAAATGTAGTACAGTGGTAATGTAGGACTATGTATAAAGTATTTCTGCTGGAAACTCAGTTAAAATGATATAACATAAATGTAGTACAGTGGTAGTGTAGGTCTATGTATAAAGTGATTGTGCTGGAATCCAAGTTAAGATGATAAATTTTAACATGATATAATGGAAGCTGCTGATATAAGGTGATCAAATGGGAATGTTATATAACAGATGGGTGTTAAATTACTCATTTGATGCTTTCCTTAATACTAATCTACAAGTGTAGTCAAGAAATCCAACATAGATGTACTGAAGTCTCACCGGGTGAGATGTAATCCTACCACCTCTAAACCAAGATGTAACGAAGTCTCCCTGGACCACCTCTAAACCCAGATGTACTGGTCTTACTGGGTGAGACGTAATCCTACCACCTCTAAACCCAGATGTACTGAAGTCTTATTGGGTGAGATGTAATCTATGACCTCTAAACCCAGATGTACAGAAGTCTTACTAGGAGAGATGTAATCGTACAACCTCTAAACCCCGATATACTAGTCTTACTAGGTGAGACGTAATCCTACCACCTCTAAACCCAGATGTACTGAAGTCTTACTGGGTGAGACGTAATCCTACCACCTCTAAACCCAGATGTACTGAAGTCTTACTGGGTGAAATATAATCCTACCACCTCTAAACCCAGATGTACTGAAGTCTTACTGAGTGAGACATAATCCTACCACCTCTAAACCCAGATGTACTGAAGTCTCACCAGGTGAGACATAATCCCACCACCACTAAACCCAGATGAACTAAAATCTTAGTAGGTCAGATGTAATCCTATGACCTCTAAACCCAAATGTACTGAAGTCTTACTAGGTGAGATGTAATCTATGACCTCTAAACCCAGATGTACTGAAGTGTTACTGGGTGAGACATAATCCTACCACCTCTAAACCCAGATGTACTGAAGTCTTACTGGGTGAGATGTAATCCTACCACCTCTAAACCCAGATGTACTGAAGTCTTAGTAGGTCAGATGAAATCCTATGATCTCTAAACCCAGATGTACAGAAGTCTTACTAGGTGAGATGTAATCCTACCACCTCTAAACCCCGATATACTGGTCTTACTGGGTGAGACATAATCCAACCATCTCTAAACCCAGATGTACTGAAGTCTTACTGGGTGAGACATAATCCTACAACCTCTATCATGTCTCAGTTTATTACTGAGCAACAAGTAACTTCAAAAACCATGATATAGCCAATCAAATAACTGGCATTCCTGTAACCCTTCTACATTTTATTATATATTACATAATAGTATAAACTATAATTTAATCAATTAATTTAATTAACAACTTTGTAAAGTAAAGTAAAGTTTGTTTTATTTAATGCCTTTAGTGCATATTGACTTTTTTCTTTATCATCGGCTATTAGATGTCAAATATATGGTCATTAAGACATATTTATTTAGAGGAAACCCACATAGGCTACTCTTTTTGATAAGCAGCAAGGGATCTTTTATATGCACTGTCCCACAGACAGGACAGCACACACCACAACCTTTGATGAACCAGTTGTGTACCACTGGTTGGAACAGAAAATAGCCCAAACTGCACTTCTACACTATGAGAAGGATAACAACTTTGTATACTACTGCCATGGTGTTAACTTCTAGGTTAACATTTGGGACCATGCTAGATGATTTCATGTACATAAACTTAATACTGTTTGTTTGGCATACAATCCCATGTTCATTCCAGGCTTAACTTTCAACCTATTTTAAGCCACACAGACTAGCAATTCAATACATTTTACATCTTTCCTATTTCCTTCTTTATTCATGTCCAAATATGCAAACTGATCTATTTTTAACAAACCAGAATGCAAGTCGTTATTTTTCCTGCAAATCTGACAAAAGTGTAAGGAAAAAATAAACTTCATTTGCGAGTTCCAAAAATGTTTGCAGTCTACTGACGTAAACAGACTTTGCTTTTTATGTCTGCCATGCTACTGATGGAGAATAGATACTGTAGCTGATAGCTTTCCCACATTCAACACATCCCAAAATCAATAAGATGGAGATATGGAATTTTAGTACCTGCCTGGGAGTTATGGTACTAAAATGCTTGAGATATATTAAGACCTATTTGTATAACACAACATGGATGTTAGTTTTCAATTTGTTTTTTAACCTTCTTACGTGGGATTTTTAATACAGGCAGGAAAGGAAAGGAAAGGAATGTTTAACAACCTCAAGCAGCTTGTTTAATTAGTTGCTATTAGGTTACAAACACATAGACTTCGCAGGGTAAGTGGAGTGCATTTGAAAGTGGGGGGTCACTGTAAAGCTAACAAGCCAACATTTTAACTGTTGGACTCAAGACTGACATACTCCAAAAACTCTCTGGAGATTATTTTGTCACAGAGTCTGAAAATATTTTTATTCAGTGATTGTTTTATTAGATGTCCCCAAAATCAATCACCAAGTGCCCCACCCCCCGCACATTGCTCCATGGCTCTTGCCTCAGTGTTGAGAGCATGGTTAAGCTAATTATGGCTTAGTGGAATATTTATCTTTTAAATTTTTTTATAAAAATAATAAAGAATAGTTTAAGATATCTATTCAATTAAAATTAATTTTGGATTTGAACTTTTGGGGTATTTCATATGCATTTTCTTACATTCACAGCCATATACAAACAGGTGGCTAGATTGGCAAATGTTATTAACAGACAGTTAGTCAAAAGTTGTGAGAAATTGCTTAACAGTAATATGCCAAGCAGGGGCAATGGGTTATAAGACAATCAGACATATTTTGGTGGATTGTCCGCACCTACAGCCAGTTTGAGAAGTGTATTTGGAAATAAGGATGTGGTGGAATCATTTCGATTCCATCCACAGTTCATTATTAATTTTTTAAAAGAGACAGATTTTTATAATCAACTTATTTTTCATTCTTAATTTACTGAATTTGTTTTTACCATTGCTTTATTAATTATGTAAAAATTTAAATAATTTTTTTCATAGCAGTATGTGTTGTATTGTTTATTATATATATATATATAGATATATATATTTCTGTTTCTACTCTATGTATTAAAATATAAAACAGCTCATTAAACTAATATATTTTTATTATTTTTATATTTAATCAGTCTATTACCCCCCAATAGCCTATATTTAATTTTTGTGCTGGGGTAGAGTTGGGGGGAGTCATTAAACAAACAAATAAACAATGAGTTATAAAACTAATATGCTCAGTGGATACATTGAGCTATTTATCATTTCAGTAACTGATCCACCACTGTTACGTCAAAAGTTGTCCTCTGCTATTTATACACAGAAGGAAGCACATATAGAAATAGAACTGCTAATTGAAAAGAGTAGCCGACTTGGCATCAACCTGTTTATTGTGTAGACTACAAATTGCAAATAGTGTATGGTCTTATACCTAAAAACCAAGGATTAACAACAATGTTCTGGAAGGTTATTAAACTAAAATTCTTTACCTTTGTTAAAACAAAGATGTAATGCCAGGTGTTAGCAGATTGTTTACAAGAAAACGTCAAAAGATAAAAATGTTTAGGAGATCCACTACAGAATTCAGAATTATTTTCAATATCTAGGAATTTGCAGGAAAAGGTTAGTACTTATTTTTTAAAAAGAAAATCAAGGAATCTAATTCACATAATATCAGAGAGTGCATTTTATGGTTGCCCATTTGTGCCTTGTGAGTGAAACTGACATCAGGTGATATATATATATATATATATATATATATATATATATAACTACAGTTCGTGGAAACTCAGTCTGATTTGACTTTTTGTTCTATTTTACAAAATGTTTATTTGATAACTCAGTTTAGTTTGTCATTTTGCTCTATTTGGTTGGTGTTAGGGATGACTCAGTTTTATTTGATATTTTGCTTTATTTGAATCATTTTACTTGTAACTCAGTCTGGTTAAGTGATTTTAAAATACACTTATACATTAAAAGTTGTGAAATATTTGTATATAATTGTTTACAATGTAAATACTGAAAGGCATTTTTTTATTAACTCTTATTACTCAAAAGAACACACTTGTGTTTTAATGTGTCATATATAATAATAATAACATCACCTCTACATAAGTATCATAAGGTCACAGTTTTTTATTAAATGTTTCACGGATGAGTATACGTGTTTAAAAATAAAATTTAAGGTCTTTTTTTTTTTAAATGTCCCCCGCTGATACTCACATTTTCATTCCCGACCAAAAATAAAAAAATTCATAAAATCTTTCCAATGTTTTCTGTGGGAGTAAAATTGACAATTTTAGTTAGAAATGCAGGGATTTGTGACATATATGCATTTGAAATTTGATTAGAGTCAGCCTCTGATTGTCATTTTTTTAATAATCTCAAAATGTGCGAGAGTTCAGGTTCAGGACGAGAGTTCAACGCGACCATACCAAAATTGCGTCGAACTTGATTATAAATGTGACATGTATTAGTATTATGCTCTCTTTTTTCCCCCTCCTACGATGGCAAATTGGGCTTGAAAAAAATAATAAAGAGTTTTTCTCTCTTTTTTTCCCCACCTCCTTCAAAAAAATTGGCCGAAAAAAAAAGTGAAACATTTAATCAAAAAACCATGGCCTAATGATACAACAGTATTTCAAACTAAACTAGCTTGTGAAACTACCAATACCTTAAGTCCTGCACGACTCAGTCTGATCCTTACTCTAGGCATTTTGCAGTATAAAACTGGTAATTCTTGATAACAGAATCTCGGTACCAGTATGTTATCTAAACATACTTCTGACTAAAGAAACTTTTTTAATCCAGTTTTACCTTTTCCAAATGATTTCCATGAGTATACTGACATACATCAGGCATCACATAAATTTCCATTGATGAACAGTATCAAAATCTTACTTCCATTATAAGATCAGTAGCATGAGAGCATATCCTTTGTATGAAACCTTGAATATAATTCCTATCAAAAGTTAAGCACATTTATAACCACAATTTCCTGTACCAAAACTTGTGATAGCACATAAATAAAATTGGAATATGATTCTTCAAAAGGAAAAACATGTTTTAAAACCTTGAAACCAATTCTGCACAGAACAATGAAAACAATTTGATTATAATACTGCATCCAACACAACTCATACAATTAGTAGAATCGGTTGCCCAAATGGAGAAAACAAGTGATAAACACTGCATTAACAAACAAACAAAAAACATCTCTTCAAAACATATACAGCCGATGTTCATGAGGAACTGTCCAGATCAAAAATGTATCCACTCTGTTAAGAACATCAAGAAAATACAAGGAAGAATAGAAGATGGACATCACTGGCTTGCTAATGCAACTCCGTGTTTTATAAGACATAGAACAAACCAATTAAGACATGATCACTCTCCTGAAAGCAAAAATTTTAAAACCCACTCAAATAAGTCATGAAGATTTACTCTAAACTCAAGATCTAAGCATGTGGATAACATGGACACTTTTATTGTTAAAAACATCTTTAAGCCCTACAAAATCCATTGTGCTGCTTCCATCTACCAAACCTCCATGGTTTGAAGGAGGAAACACTTCAAACTAACTAAAAACTCACTTCAAAGATCTTTCCCCATCATTCTTAGAAGTCGGTGTTACATCAAACCACAGATTTGACTCCAGTTCAAAGTAATCACAACATACAAATCAACATACTGCCTTTAATTAAGCTGAAAATAACCCCAACAAAGAAATCTACACATGATCTTAATTAACCTAAACTTTTCTTTCTTCTCAAATTAAAATGACCAAAAAAGTAATTTGTTTCTAGTCCAAAGATATCATCAGTATTGATGTGGTGGTACAGCATTTAAACCTTTTTTATCACCTTAAAGAAATATAAGACGAAGTTTGTTGTAGATTAAGTACTGCTATAATACATAAAGGGATGATAGTTGAAACAGTGCATATTCCTCTCCTGTATTAGGTTGCTAAACTTCATAAGAATCCATACAAGAATAGTCATACATGTATTGCAAGGTCCACCAAATACATAACCAAATCTCAAACAAATGAAACTGATACAAAAAGCTAACTGAATATCTCCAAAACCCTCAAAACAAGAGACACAGAAATCACAATTATTACATAGACTTTAATCAAGTGGAACCTAGACACATAACAGATTATTTTTTCTTAATAAACACATTGACATTAGTACAAACAGAGAAACAAAATGAAGTAAACCTCAATTTATCCAATGAAATCTAAAAGCTTAATCCATATATTAAAAAAAATTTCTTCAATAAACGTGGTGAAGTTGTAGTGCTAACTGAAATCACAAGGAAGTAGACATCAATCTATCCAATGGAATCTAAAAACAATTCAGATATTAACAATTAGTTTTTTGATAAACACTGTAATCACAAGCAAATAGACATCAACCTATCCAATGAAATCCAAAGACTAAATCCACTTTAATCCAGATATCAAACACAGCTTTGTTATCAAATATGCTGACATCTGTATTAAATAAAATAAAATCAGAATCAAGAAAACTTTAATCTAATGAATATAAAGACTTAAGCCAAGAACTTAATCCAGACACTGAAAACATCTGTTTTCTTAATAAACAGTATCCAAACTCGAATCAAACCAAAATAATTAGATGATAATCTGAAAGCTTGATCCAAATCTTAATGAACATATCTTTTTTGTCAATAAACATTCTGAATCACACATAATTAAGACTGCTATCTACAGGCCATAGGATTTCACGGTAACAATCGTTATCATTAGCATGTCGGTACCATGTCATCAAAATTACAGAACTGACATTTTATTTTCCATGGTTTTCGTATCACTGCTGTGTTATTTTGGATTACCAAAAAAAGTTTCCGATGTGTTCCCATGATCCAAAAGAAAAATTAAAAAAGTGTTTCCCATGAAATTTTAAATCCTATGACATTTATCTATCTCAAAGAATCTAAAGCTTTTAAGATAAAATGTTTACTCCATTAACACACTGAATTATGCACAAAGAAGACTTCAATCTATCCAAAAGAATTTGATGACAATCTGAGAACTTTAATCAAGCAGTGAACAGAGATTAATCCGAACAATGAACACACACTTGTTCTCAGTAAACTCAAATCAAACTTCAATCAAAATAAAATAATTTGATGACTTTATCTGAGAATTTAATCCAAACAATGAACACATCTTATATATTTTTTTCAGACTCACTGAAGTAAGAACTACCTGAGTCTGACAAACATCCCCTGCCAACTTAAACTAGTCGAGACGGGTAATCCATCTCTAATCCCATACATATGATAAGCTTTAATATAATGTACGAACTTTTACAGCTTGCTTAATTGACATTTCCATGCTACTGTTTAACATGCATATGTTACTCTTCACTCAGCCTACAGACAGTATAGTGAAGATCCACCCAGGATATTTATACTGAGATCTATTTCAGAATATGTAATTAAAAACCCATCTGTCATGTCCATGACCCTTGTTAGCTTTCAATCCTTAGTTAAATGGCCTTAAAATAAATAAAACAAAAGCACCTACAGTTATGAACTGATAACCAATGACCTTTTGTAAGATTTTTAAAAAACCACCTGTAGGAAATTATACAATTTTCTCCTGTGGATTTTTATGCCTCCATTTTGTAAACAAAATTCTTACACTGCATTTTACAACAGGAAACCACCTTAAAATCAATCAGTTTTTCATCATTGTGCCACGCAAACATCCTCTATTTTGCATCATATTTACATAAGTAATTGAAATGTGTTACAACAAGCAAATGTCGATTTAGTGAATGCTAATTTAATATATATGAAGAGAATGTAATGAATGTATATTGGTGGCTGGTCTGATTCAACAATTGGTTTAATGTGCAGAAAATAAATAATTTTTTCATGATGTTAAATATTTATTACTATGCTACATTTAATTAAACACATCCAAAATAACCAATTACTGTCAAGACACAGCACATTGTTCTGTACGACTAAATTATGTAATTATAATTACTAATATTGTGGAATTTATAAAGTTAAAGAATGAAATGTTCATGCAATTTTTAGAGAAATGGTTAAATAATTCTGATGTCATTCTGCATGAGTTTTCCATTTATATCTCAACAGAGGTAGATTATATTTTGAAATGTTTACATAGGAGTTTCAAGTCTTTTTGTTACTAAATATGAATTAAGAATTTCTGATATCAAAGCATGAGTTTCCAGCTTTAATATTTCAACAGAAGTACATTATCTTTTGAAATGTTTATGTAAGAGTTTCAAGTTATTTTGTTACTAAATATGTATTTAGAATTTCTGATATCAATGTATAAGTTTCCAGCTTTAATATTTCAACAGAAGTACTTTATATTTTGAAATGTTGATGAAAGAGTTTCAAATTATTTTGTTACTAAAGATGAATTTAGAATTTCTGATGTCAATGTATAAGTTTCCAGTTTTAATATTTTGACAGAAGTACATTATATTTTGAAAATTTTATGTAGGAATGTCATGCCATTTTGTTGCTAAAGATGAATTTAGAATTTCTGATGCATGAGTTTCGAGCTTTTAGTGTTTCATATGATGTATTTGGAATTCTGATGACAATGGGTAAGAGTTTCCAGATGTTTTGTTTTGAATAGTATATTGTAAATTACAATTCTTGTTGACATGAATTAACAAAACAAGAAATAATACTCACCAATCCTTTTCCTGTAAAATAAAATGACAGAAATAAAGGTTAACTTGTGTTAGAACAATAAATATCATAATCAAAATAATCTTTACACTTGTCAAATTTTATATGCTAAATAAACATTAATTTATTATTTTAAATCTTTAAAATTCTACAAGTATGGTGAAGCTGGCCAACTATAAATTACAAATCAATGCATTCGAATTGTAGACAAAACTTGCATATAAATATGATCAATATCACAGGTGAAAGATGAAAGTTGGTATGCATATTGTTTATAACGTTAGCAGTAACATCAACAATTTTTAACCATACAATTCAGTAAATATATACATTAATTTTTTTTTAAACTTTAAATAATATAATTGTAATAATTTCTGTTTAAATTCTGGTTTTTAAGATATTAAGTAAATTCAAATTTGAAACAAAATCATGTCTGATGAAAATTGAAATTCACTATCAATGAACACAAAAATATTTGTATACTCATGTACTAAACAGTTAAAACTGCCTAAACATTTAAAAACAATGATCTTTATGAAATGTATGTTTATTCTTTACTTATTATTACTTATTAGATATAAACAAACAAAAACCATCATCAACAAAAAATTACTGGTGTGTAATGTATACATTTTGATATTTAGTGTTGCTCATTTTATTTCCTATTCTGAAAACAATTTATGTTTTCAATTCACATATATATGTAGACTTTTCATGCAGATACAGATAATTATATAACAAAAAGAAGCACATGTATGCAGTCTACTATGTTATGCACAGGCTCATTATCATAATATATGTATGTTTTCTGCCAAAAAGTATATATTATTGTGACACTGAAATGAATATGTAACTAACAAAAAACCTAAATTTGCATAGAAACATAGAAGCATGTTTTTTAACAAGATACCCATACAACATATGAATATATGGATAACCAAACATTGCTATATCATTGGTATGTCTCCAGGTAGACTATATTCAAGGCAGGGATATAAACAAATTGAAATTATAAATAAAGTTAACAACATAATATTCATACATGAATATAAAAAATAAATATGTTTTACCATTAATTAGTATATATATTTATAGAATAAATAATAAAATAAACAGTATGTGTATATATAGTTAAACAATTAAATGAAATTAATAAATATATATATATATATATATATATATATATATATATATCACTACTA